>JARVGW010000427.1:4964626-4979828 GCA_031762495.1 Anablepsoides rubrolineatus | reverse complement strand
TGAATATGTTAAAGCCCCCAAAATGCCGTCCAAAGTGGCGGAAAAATAAGAAGAAGAAGAAGAAGAAGAAGAATAATAATAAGAAATCCTGCGATTACAATAGGCCTTCGCAGCGCTCGCTGCTCGGGCCTAATAAAACCTTGTATTCAGACTAATCAGTGGATTAGATCACATTAAATGATCAAAGGGTTTCAGTGTCTGGTGGAATTGAACTTGCGAGTCTCTATTAACCACCCACATCACACCAGATCTTTGCTTAAACCTGAAGCACGCACGGCTAAATGTGTTACAAGTTATCATCATGAAAAATCTAAATTATGTTCGGTTTTAAACATAAAAAAACGTTAAGAAGAATTAAAGTTTGCGTCACCAAAGTGGAAGTTCTTAAAACCAATTACAAAATAAAGAAGACTGAAGGAGGAAGCATTTCCACCACATCTACTTCAAGCAGTTTTAACAGTAAGTTTAGGTTTAAATTTGGTTATACACAAACTTTTTCCAATAAATGAAGAACTTAAAATCTTCCAAATTCAAATGACCTGGTTTTAATAGTGGTGTATTATAGCTTGCATTGTAAATTTCAGCCTTACAGGCCTGCATTACAAACGTAAATATTTTGCAAACTGTATTTATTCATTCATATTTTTATATTCAGACAAAACTAACCAGATTTCATGTTAGTTTTGTTTCTTAATGACTTAAACTCAGTGTCTTGAAGTTTAGAGCGAGAGCACGAGGAAGCAGCCATTAATGATCATTTCTATATTTGAAAAAAAACAAAAAGAGGAAAAAAAAATCATAAAAGCAAGAAGTTAGTCACTGGTGCTGGTCTTGATTATGCATCCCTCTTTCACATTCCTTGCAGTATTACCTCGTCAGGCAGCAACACAGGCTCCATTGAGCCCCAGCACAACAACAAGATCATTGAGGAAGTGTCGCACAGGCTGGTAACTCATTTTCTACTGACCTCTTCCTGCAAGCCAAATCTGATTAGCCCCAGATATGCTATACATTAAGTGGGCATATATAGCAAAAAAAAAAAAAAGTATAATCCAGTGAATCACTTCTCAGTGAAAAGTGCAGCCATATATCAAGCAAAAAGGGTCATAATGCAAGAGAGGTTAAAAGTGATTTGTGTTTCTGTTAGGGCCGCGTTATTGAGCTGCAGGGCTCAGATTATGTGCCGGTGAAAGTGCAGAGTGCACATTTAGGAGTTAAAGTAACATTAAAAACGTCTAATCTAATTTAGTCAGGTTGAGATTTTAAGACTGACGTACTGGCAAAACAAGCTTGGGGAGTATTGGAATGATTCAGGGAAATCCAGACACATCTGTGCTAAAGTGTGCTGAAGTTGGTGCGTGACATCCACCAAGAAGTAGAAAATCGGGCCTAAAAAATCCGGCCCAAGCCCATAGACGTTGTGCACGACCCAGATCCAACCTGACTAATTAGAGGCCTGAGTCCGAAGTGAAACCTGACATATTATTTTTTAGACCACCATTTGAGAAAATCGGAAAGAATTAGCTTCTCGTCTGGTCCTAACGAACACGCAAACGTGCAACTGAAACAAAAAAAAGTGGGGTTTTCCTCCTCCGATGTAAAATTATTATTGTTGTTTATATGCTGAGCTGTGCACGACAAACAGCGGGAGGAAAGAGGGAGAAATGATGATGATTTATCCTCCACGACGCAATGTTTCACTTATATGCAAGAAAATATTGAAATTTATTATTGGCAAAAAATATGTCAACATTTATTCTTGTGTTTAATTCGACTTCCAAACTTTATGGATGATTTTTTTTTTACATTTTTTGCATAAATAAATGTATATTAACACAACATTAGAGTGTGCATTCTCATTTGTTCTCTGTACTGTATGCACTATAGGCTTATTAAAGACACGTCACAGAAGCCAGAGCCTGACCGTCAAGCATGACATTTTGGCACAACCCAGCCCGAATTTCAGGTCGGGCTCTAGCTGCGAGTCTAAACTCTACAAGGAAGTCTCCAAAATGACTTGCACTTTTCACTGTCACATCGGCTCACAGTCTGGTTGATTCGATTTTGAACAGCTTCAATTAAATCCGTGCTACAAATTTCCCCTCACAAGCAGTCAGGGACGCCGCTGGTTTCTCGAACCTCGTCACGAGAGCTGCAGCTCGACTCCTTCACAAGAAACAGGTCTGAAAACCAGAATTGTTAAAAAAACAAAAACATACAGTGAGGGTACTCCAGGAGACTCAATCATAAACATGAGGGCGGCTGCTGAGGTGGACAACAAAGATATTGTGCACGGCTTAGAATACAGCTCTGCATGCTGTGTGCACAAAAACAGCCACACGATTTGCTGCAAACACTCATTATTCAGTAAGACCACTATGTGTTCCATTCTAGTTCGATAGAGGGGTTTACGACTATATAGTGGAAACGTTTTATTTACAAATGAATTAAAAGATAACAAAGGAAGACTTGTCTATCCAGCCTTACATGAACAGCACTGAGGAAGAGACTAAATTCTAATTTTCTGCACTCCTAGAGAGTCCAACAAAATATATTTAACGGCTAAAAAAAGTGGAATTTACATATGTCCCCTCTGGAAAAGAAAAACTAAGAGAAACGTTTTTGGTGTTAAAAAGACAAGATATAATCTATAAAAAAGGGGGTCAAAGAACACGTTCAGATCATGTCCTTGAGCGTGTTAAATACATTTCCAAACAGCCCAAAAAGCTTTCCTGCATTCGCACTTCTGTCCACAAGGAAAAACTTCAGCTGGAGTGTGGAGCGAAAAACCTCTCTGCTGATTCAGCTGAAACGCCGCCGATCATGTGCGCCAACTCACTCGTGGATATTGACCTTGCCGTGTTACAAACTGCACCTAAAGCCTGACATGGAGACGGGAGTATTACGGGAGCAGACGTAAATCTCACGTGATGACAGCTCTGCCGGGGAAGCACAGCCCGTTTTTAGGGAGGTCAGTGAAGTCACCAGCAGCTTCGCTCCAGCTTATGTCTCTCTTTTTACAGCTCTACAGAAAGATGATTAAAAGAAGAAACCCTTGAAACCAACTAGAAAGCAAAAACTGAATCACAACAAGTAAACAGCAGTGGTTACTTCAGCATGTCTGTACAGCACTGTTGATTAGGTCATATAGTGCATTTTGACACAAAGTCAGTTTCTGTTTCACAACTTGAAGGGTCATATTAATCTATGTGTGGCTAAAATCAAACTACTTTAAAAAAAAAAGACATCTGAAGTGAAATTCTTGACTTTGTCATGAGAAACCAAGACGGTGGAAATGAGCTGCGTGTTGCAGCCTGCAAGGCTTCAGCCCCGGCGGCGGCTTATCTCGTGAGGTGGAGTAGGAGGGTTTTTATTGAATGGCATGAAAACTGGATCAACTTGTTGGTTTATATAATGGCTGTGTGGTCGCGTCACTGCATTGTGATCTATAACAGCCTCTTTTTTTTTGGCTCACACAAAGGCGAAGGATAAGCGGAAATGCTTTAATAAGAGAGTTCACAAAGTTCATGGAGAAACGCAGCGCAAAAAGTTGGCACCGCTGTGTGAGATGTGCATTAAAAGTTTTATGTGCAGGCAGTATGCGTTATAAAAATCTTTATTTGCTGCAAAGGAAAAAATGGATTTGGTTAAATTATTGTGATTACTTGGTTGGAGTATAAAAGGAGATTTGACAGGCATGTCAGCATGTTGCAGCTGTGTGCTGGTATCCAGGCAGACTTGAGGAGATCGCTGAACTCGGTATCAGCTGCTGACTTTACACGCGGAGCTGACAACACAGGAGTCTTGTTCAGGAACTGCAGGGCGTCTCAAACCTCAGACCCTTCCTCCCACGTGCGTCACAGTCCGCCCCGGTCTGGATTCCCCCTACACGAAGCCGGCCAAAGGAATTAAATACTGCGCGAGGTTCACCTGCAAACTTTTGGCTGCAGCCTCAGCCCCACGCTGATGTAAGGGCTTGAAGAGAGAAAAAAAAAAGATCAACTTCTGGCACAAGAACAACTGAGAGGCAGCCAAACCGCTCGCACTGCTTTAATGGCAGGAAAGTTTGTGGTGTGAAGATAGGACTCCCATTCACTGCGATACAATGAAAGCTGATATTTACAGGTGGTTTCCTATTGAAACGTGTGAAAGCTACAGTGTAGAGTTTAAGCCTCAGCCCACACCCCTGAGCCTCAGAAAGAGATTTGATTGGAGAGACAACCCAGTTAAGGATTATTATGTATTTTGAGCCTAAGAAAACACAAAGACCTGTTGGTCTTGTCGCTGCATGTTTCTCTGTCATTAATTTACAGCGAGTAACCAGTTTAGTGGCAAACTGCCGCTGACCGTCGCTCGCTCAGCCGTGATGCCTGAAAGGCAAAAAAAAAAAAAAAAAAACCCGGCGAGAGATTTGCATCTGACACTTTCTGCTCCTGGATGTTCTTCAAACACCCTTGGGCGCTGAGATCTGGCGCCTGCCGTTACGGGAAGTCGGGTGGATTTTACCTCATAAATGACAACTGCCCCCCCAACCCGCCTTTAATTTGGATATTTACTCTGAGCAAACAGAGATGTGAATATACAAACAGCTACGCAAACCTCTAAACCACTGTGCCGCACACAAATAACAAAAAAAAAAAAAAACAGGCGAGTGCAGCTTTATTCATCTCAGGTGCAGAGAAATATTCTATACTAGCAGACGTATAGTGAGTGACACCTCTTTACCTTTCGACATATTCACCTTTAGATTATTTACCACCAACAGCAGAAGACAAACGGTCAATACTGGCGCTCTGCAATCTTTGTCCACTATCTGCTTCGAACACACTTGGTCAAAAAGCTCATTTTCTTCACCTGCTTCGTCTCAGAAACTTGATTGGTTTAACGATTCCTATCCTAACCGCTGTTTAACTTTCCAAATCCTGCACTTGTGCAGACACACGTCTGGTTTATACATCGGGTCCACAACTTCAACACGTCGCTTTGAGTCTGCAGCAGACTCTGTGAAAACACACGTTCAGATGAAATATTACCAACATGCGCCTTTAAACACATTCCAAAAAGTAGGGAGAAAAAAAAAGGCTTTAAAGAGTTGAACTTGATCGCCTTCCATACGTTTCTAATCCACGCTGAGCCAATCACAACAGAAATGTGTCCCCCCCCCCCCTGCTTGCAGCAGCAGTATTTCTCTCCACTGGACACCCTGGTGCAGAGGGCAGCACCGGTCAGAGGAGGGACACCATACGCCAGATTGGACCCGAAGAGATTAGAGAGGCATTTATTTCCTAAGGTGATTGGCGCACGGCGGGGGGTGCGGGTGTGATAAGGGCGAGGGAATCTCTCTTGAGACGGTGCCATGTTCTGCAGTTCAGCAGCGGAAACTTTCTTTCATCGCCAAACAAAAAGAGAGACTGCGAGGAGGCGCTTTTGAAATTTACTTTGGACCAAAAAAACATAGCTTCAGGTCCCTTTTAAAAAAAATATAAATAATTACTAAATAATTACTACAAATAAAATAAAACATAAAAATGTTGTATCCTGCGCTACATTGAATGATGTTGTTTGAAAGAGTTCAGTTGTCCAGACACATTGATATGCAATTCTTGAAATGGGGGTACGCAGTCAATGTAAACAAAGCCCTTAGCTGAATCTGTCAAAAAACAAGAGGACACTTGCGTTATGGGACTGACCTACATAAGGCTGGCTGTAGTCTGTGTAGGTAAACAAATATGGCGAGGAGAAAACGTTTAGGTGCAAATAGAATAGAATAAAAATGGTCTTTATTGTCCCACCGAAGGGAAATTCAGGTGTCACAGCAGGTTTACACTAGTTTACAAACAACAAAAAACAAAATTACCACTAACTAGCAATAATACTACTAATAATAAAAAAGAAAATATAATATAAAAGATTGTGCAAGAATAAAAAAAGATATATTTTGTTTTAAAGACTGTTGCCTTTCAGAATTTGACATTAGAAATGAGACTTGACCTATTTTCGGTGCAAAACAAATCGCAACATCGAAATATAGTGAATCTTACTTAAATTAATCTACATGATGCTACACCTTTAAAGGAACTTTTCATAACTGTGTCCCTGTCAGATGAGTGGGCTTAATAAAGAATATTGGGCAAATTTAAAGCCTATATTTGTCTCCTTTTTTCAAATATGCTAATCTCAGATAGAAAAGCCCGTGGCACCACGTTTAACACGAACCCTGAGCAGCTCCACTGAAAGCAGCTGTTGTAATTGCTTTCAGAGCACACATGTTGAAGGTCATTAAGACAAAGAACTACACTCGGCTTTAAAACAAAACCTGCTTCCTGTGTCCCTGCACTCCCCCCACCCCTGAGTCTTGGTGAGAAACTTTAACACCGACCACAAGGCCAAAAGCCAGGTTGCGGGGTTTATCAGCTTTGCGTAAACGGTCCAAATTTCCTCACAAAATACACTACAAGGACCCCTTGAACTCCTTCTGGGATGAGAAGTCTGCTGACCCATTTCATGTCGGCTGACGTCACACAGAGGAAGATTTCCCACTGCAGTGTTGTGGTTCTGAAGGCATCTTGTGTCCATCACTCCAGTAACTCGTTAAGATGCATTTTATGCACATATTCCATTGTTGCATTGTATTCTCACTGTATAATTTAAATAATTTCATCTACTTTGGTACAATTCTCCTAAACCAATCACTACATACTATAATTCTTTGGACACCTATAGATATTAAATGCCATGGTGTGAAATTTCAAAATGCAGCAATAACACACAAAAATGAGACAAGAAATTCCTGGAAGGCAATTTAAAGCCTAAAATACAACTGTTTATAAAGTCTTGACCACAAATGTAACGTTAATAATGAGATAAAAATCAAACCAGCTAAAAAGCTATGAGGAACTAAAACAGCCACTTAATGTCTGACAAATCAACTCTGGTGTCAGTCCAATCTTTGGACCCACTCTTCCTCATCCTTATTAACCAATCTTGAACAAACTTTAAATTTATTCATAAAGACAACCATCAGGTTTCTGCTGTGACACCCCCCCTTTGTGACACATATGAACAGGGCAAACTTTAAGTTGTAGCTGCAGTCACATGAAATGGCTTTTCATGCAAATTTGATGGCTGTTTGAGGTATACATTATGCCTGGTAAAATGTTGCGTTCAATGTGTGTCGGACGCGCCACGACCGTGAGCAAAATGTTTAAAATGAATTAATAGTTCTAATATTTTGGTTAGTAAACATGTAAAAGCAAGTTACGCTGGGTTTTGTGCTGTTGGTCTGTTATGAAAGCGCTGTTTAGTAGGTAAACCTCTCGTATTATATGACTTTATGCCATTTTTTTTGCATGAAAACAGAAAGAAAACTTTAGTGTCAGAATTCGAACGTAAATCGTGTGCACGGTGTTACGCACAGAAGTTGACGTTAAAGCTACGTGAATCGTGCTAGCTTAAAACAGACTCAGTGTTTTTTAACTTTACACATTTGTAAATATGCACATGTGTTATTTTATCATGTTTAAACACAAAAAATAGTGCCATTCCACTCCGCGTAGGTTAACGTATAGACATAGAGGTGACTCGCGGCAGTAGTTGAGTCCATCCGCTACCTATGCGGTTATCGATCTGCCATTTGATAACGTAGTATCGATTTGACAAAAAAAAAATTAAATAAAAGAGAACTAACTTCGCCTTTTTGTTTACAACTCAAACAACAAGGAGGAAAAATTGGAGGAGCAGCATTTACAAATGCAAATGGTTTTAAAGTCAACACAGAATCATACATATACAGCAAAAAAAATGAAAAATAAGTCTTACCACATGATCGGCTTCAGTTCGATTTTCACACAGTTTGGAGCAGGAAGAAACATTCCTGTTTTCCTCCGTCTTTTCTGGATCCAGAGTCTCCCCCTCAAGATCAGAGGGGACACAAACACACACCAAAAGAAAAAAAAGGCACCAAATCGATGAAAAGCAGAGGTGGCTCGTGTGTCTTATCAGCTAAAAATGAAGTGGTTTCATGTGACTGGCTGCATGATAAATCCACGCATTCGGTGAATTGTGTGTTTTCAGAGTTTGACTGTCGCTCGGAGGCAGACACACACAGACCGTGAGAGGCGTGGAGACACTCTCCAGCCTTCTGCACAGTCACATCATTGGTTGACAAACAGCAATCAGATGCAAATTCCTAACCTCTGAATCAGCAGGGGCCGTACCCCCCTCTCACCTCCCCACCCCCTGCAGCGGAGCATGTCGGTAGGTGTTAGGGTGGGTGTGAACTGTAAAAAAGAAAAAAAAGAAAAAAGAAACGGGCCTTGGACCGGTGTTCTGTCAGTCAGGGATCCGGTACCGCGGAATCTGTCCACATTTAAACCCGACTCGAACGCACGGCAGGATTTCACACTCCGAACACTGCAGAAAAAGTAGCAGCGTCACTCAAAATCGAAGATCGTCTATTTAATTTTACGCTAGAGTAGTAGAACAAAGATCGTCTATTTCCTTGTGAAGAAAGAAAAGTGTCGTTTGTTTATCTTCATACCACTGAGTGGTATTTAAAATTAAAGGGTTAACTCAACAAATTTAAGTCCTAAAGATTATTAATGAGATAATGTTAGCTAATAAAAAAAAGCAATGCATACAATGTGTCTTTATATTTAAAAAAAAACTTAAACAAAATTTACAAAAAAAAAATAATTTTTGTTTATCTACAGAAAGTGACTGAAAACAGGTCAAATATAGTGAAATCCAAGGAAGAGCTTTTCAGGATGGAGAAGTTTGTGGGATTCTAATGAGTCTGTGTGTTTATATTAATATTTGTTGAGTAAAAGATGCAGATAAGTTCTTTGTTTACATCGAGTGCATACCCATATTTCAAAATTGCATATCCATATATCAGGAAAACTACTGGAGTGAATGCTTTCAAACTGCACTGTTTGATATAGCTCAGAATTACAAACCCAACAAGTTATTTTTACCTCAAACTAGTCCATCAAACCGTATTTAGGTAAGATTTTTCAAAACTACAATCCTC
The DNA here is from genome assembly GCA_031762495.1 of Anablepsoides rubrolineatus. NCBI lineage: Eukaryota > Metazoa > Chordata > Actinopteri > Cyprinodontiformes > Rivulidae > Anablepsoides > Anablepsoides rubrolineatus. The sequence continues at coordinate 4,970,797 of JARVGW010000427.1, read as the reverse complement.
TTTTGATTAACTGCTGTCCAGTTATGACACAGTTGAGGCAAAATTAGAAAAATTAAATAAACTGAAGGCATTTAAAACCATTTTGGTGTTTAAAATCGACACCAAGCAGACTACTCCCTAGATTTATTTGAATTTTAAATATTATTTCTTAAAACGGTTCCAAAATGAATTAAAGCTGAACACATTTTGTGCCGATAAGAGAGCTGATAAACTTTACGCTCTCCTCTATATGACTGTTTCTTACTGTAATGATTGATTAATGATTTTCATAGATAGCATCTTTAGTAACTGTCAGAGCTTCACTCATTCTGTGAACCTGAGGGAGTTGAGGGGGATCTCACCATAACTCTCGCTGTCCTACTTTTAACTTTCAGACCTGCAGCTGAATGAATGAATCAGACCGAAACAGATTTATTAACATTATGTGATATCGCCACAATTACCAACAACATGGTAAATGTCTGGTCTTGATTTAAACTCCCCCTTTAACCCGGCTAAATTACACAAAGGTTTCTTTGTATTCTTAAACATAATCCTGAAAGAAGCAAAAAATAACTGGTCTTTTCCAAGAAATGGAAACTAATTGTTTTTAATAACAAACAGAGACATAAAAATTCCACAGTCTGAACATTTAATTTGAATAAAAGCAAAGATTAGAAGTCCTTCAGCAGCAGATTAAAATTTCAGTTCTCATTTCAGTTGTTATGAAGTCTATAAAAACACTATTTTTTGTTCCCACTAATGATTTCCTTGCTGAAAAACAAACAAATAACCGTGTTAGGTGCTGGATTCTGCTGGCTTGCAGCTGTTGACTCAAACGAAGAGACCGAGATATTTTAAAACAGAAAACCAATCCTCCCATCTGCCTCATCGGATGAAACAGGATCCAGGATGTGAGCGCGTTCGTCGCCCCGCTCTCTGTGACAGATGAAATTTAAGTCAGAATGAGTCTCTGCGGCGATGACAACTGCAATTTCCCACTTGATACCAAAATAATTAAAGATGACTGATGCTTTTCATCCTAAACGGGCCTCTCAGGGTGGAGTTCACCCTGAAAATAGACACTTCTGTAGAAACAGTGATGCAGCTATTTTACTGAATGCTGATGGGACATTTAATTACATGCATTATACGATTTTAATCATTTGTGAGCACAAACAGGATCATCATTAAAAGCAAAATACTTTATTTACAAGTACGTTGAATTTAAATGACATGTTTTTCCTTGTAAATGTTGATATTTGTGACTCTTTGCAATGCAAATCTGTGTTTTTCGTTTTCTTTTCTGACTTGTTCTGTTATATGTTGCAGCTGAACTGGGCTTTCATGCCGACGCTCCGTTTAAAATGTTGTAAAACTTTTTGAAGGCGTGGATCACGGCGTCGACAATTAACACCATCAAAATGGCAATAAAGTACAAAAAAGGAAATAAAATTCTGCTGTTCATATCCTGTTATGTCAGCTCACGCCACACCACACCACAGTTATAAATATGTTGAGTTTTGAGCTTTGCCACCTCACTGTGTGTCTGCTGCAGAGTTTCTGGTTTTCTTACGGTGGTTTTAGCAGGCTTTTTTTTTTTTTTGTTAAGTCTATTATAAAACTGCTGATTTTCACAGTTCTTTAGTGGCAAACAAATAACTGCAAACACATTCAGCCTGTCAAATCGGTTTACTTTACCGTAATTACGTGCAGTTGATAAATTTTCTCCTCAGTGAGAAACAAGAAAATGTCAAAAACATCCAATATTTAAAACATCATCTCTGTTTGAGCATAATTTAGACTCTTCAGATCAATAATGGTGTTTTTAGTACTTGGGCGCCCTCTAGTGGACAATGTTGGAACAACAAACTTTTAAATCTGACAAATACAATTTTCAAAGGAAATTGTGGAAAAGCTGAACATTTTTAGCTTTTTAAATATTTTGCAATTATAGACCTTAAGACTTTTTTGTGAGCTTTTAAAGTTAAGAATGTTTTTTTTTACAAATATATTTCCTGGACTTTGGCTGCTTTTTATGTCACATTCCTCTACTTTGGATTTAGGAATTATAAAAAAAATACAAGCAGAGGGCAAAAGAAGACTCTGGATCTGAGATAAACTATCTACTACAGACAATCTATTTGAAAGTAGATAGATCTCACATCAAAAATCTGAGACCTATCTGCTAATTATCTAATTTAGGGGATGTTTTCAGAAAATACAGTTTTTAAAAGATGTTTCATCAATTTAACTAAAAGTAAAAATAAAAACTGTGTTTTTGTGGTAGCCTCTTATAGTCAAAGAGCATAAAATCTTATTTAAAGATGTTTTTATGCCAAGTTGTCTGTTAAGTGATGACATTCTCTGATATTAGAAGCTTTTTTGTTTTCCCTGAACAATTTAAAAATCTGACTTTATAGACCAAATGTCAGGTTTGGATTGAAAATGTTTGAAAAGAAAAGAGAAAGAAAAGCTAAAGCAACTGAAGTAAAAAAAAAAAAACATCTCCTGAAAGCTTGAGGAACTGTTGATTTGACCACTTTAAAAAATAGGGGAAAAAAACTAGAAAGGAGAGATGACTTAAAACAGGGGTGTCCAAACATTAAAGACTTGAGGGCCAAAAATATTTCCCCTTTACCTGCTCAACAATAAACTAAACATTGAATACTTTATTTAAACAAATAAAGTAGTCAAATTTATTGCTGGAAATGGATGCGTAAATTATTCTGGATCCAGAAGTTTAAAATTGTTTTGCAGAATTCCCTTATTGAAAGAAAATGTGCAACTTTCTAGGTTTTAATTGGGGGAAAAAATAACCCATTTTAGTCAATTTTGATCAATTTTTGTCAGGATTTAGGTCACTCTTTTGTTGAAAATGCTTGCTGTATTCAGATGAGTTTAATAAATGAATTAAAATCAGCTTCTGAGTAGAAGTCACTAAACAGATGTGAAAAAAGCTAAGAGTCTGGTTATTTTTATTTTTTTTATTTTTTTAAGAGTCTGGTTATTTAAAGACAAATAATTGGTATTGTTGCCAATATTTTTTATTATAAGATATACTTTGATGTAGATGGAGACTTTCTATTTAATATCAGTGCAAATTTATCACAGACAAACACCCGTGCTGGGGGTACAAGTTTGTGAACAAATTAGTATAATTCTTGAACTGAAGTCAGGGGCCACACAAAATCAGTTCAGGGGCCACAAATGGCCCCCTGGCCACACTTTGGACATCCCTTCTGCACAGTGCTGTATATAAGAGGTTTTTATTGTCAACTGCCAGATTAAAACAATCTTTGAGGAGATTTATTGGTTAGTTTTTCAGAAGAACCCTGATGAGATTTTTAGTCAGTAAACAATTTAAATCTCATTGAAACTGCTTCCATTTCTTCATTTTTTTGTATTTTCTGTTGTTTTTTTGCCTTGACAAATACACACTTTTTACTTGCAACCAAACTTTGATCAGACTGATATTTACAAATCAGAGCATCAAGGATAAATGGATAATATATTTAAGCAGAAAAAAGAAAAAGACTTAAATCAACTTGAATCCTTTAATAGCTGCAGTAAAGATTATAAATAAGCACGTCATACAGTATTTACAGAGATGTTTCATTAGCCTGTGTAAAGCTCTCAGACTTTAAAAAGGCCCAGATTTTGGCACGAGTCAGGTAAAAATTTACACCATGACTGCTTGTTTTCAAAAAGTTGGTAGCACTGAGCTGAAGTCAACATGATCAAACACAGAGAGAGAGAAAAAGACAACACGTCACATTCAAGAGAAAAATTCAAAGCCTGAGAAGTTCAAAATCATCGCAAACAGACCAACTTTGGTTGTCGACATAAACAGGTCAAGTTCTGTTGCACTGCTCACAAATGTAAAAATTCATGTACAGACATAGAAACTGTATTTTGTAAGGCAGAAGTGCTTTTTCTCAGGTGTAGGTATTTAAACAAAAACCCGTTTTTAACCATCAAAAAAAAATTAAATGCGGTTACATACATGTCCGTGTAATTTAACCCCAATCCTAATGAAGCTAGGACGTTGTGTAAAACATAATCATCTGTTTGAACATGAAATATCTCATCTTTGTAATTTGAAAGGGATTTGCAAATCCTCATATTCTGTTTTTGTTTTACACAGAGTCTCAGCTTGACTAAAACTGTGGTCGTACATCTACTGTACACACAATACAGTATACTAATACACATTATTACCAGGTCGATTAAAGAAGCAGCTGTAAGAATTACATCAAAGTGTAAACTGTAACTTTCTAAATGTTTGAGTCGAGACCAACACTGTTAATGCATCAGGCTGATATGAAGCAAGCAGAAATCACCTAACACTAATTAATGCACGACTATAAACAAGAACTTTGTTTCCCCACACAACAAAAGACATTTATGTTTTCATCTGTGATGAGCGTGTCTGTTCTGGTCACCATTATTCATGCTTTACTAACAGATCCAGCTGCTGAGTCTCTCAGGCAGTGATGAGATGACGTTGTTTGCACCGTTTCATGCAGAAAAATAAAGTTTCCATTATTTTACTGAGTTTTTTTTTGTTAAATCAACTGTTAAAGTTTGGTTCAAAGTTAGGTTATTTAAAGAATCCTTTAATGTCTCACAAAAAGTGAGACAAAGGAGTTTTTTATTCTTACATAGTGCACGTGTTCCACATTACAGGGTTTTAAATTAAATTCATTTTGGAAGATGCCTCGCACATAAACATTTAGATTTGAGTTTAAATTTATTCCTTTAATAAATACAAGGTGGTATTTATGAAGGGTTTTTGGTCAGACTTAGCACCTGGTGGTAAAAAGGTCTGTGGAAGTGCTCTGGTTATCACACTGATGCCATTTTTTACTTGTTCCTGATAAAATAATGAAACATTTACTTAAAAAAACCAGGCTGTTGTACTTGATGCACAGAACAGGCTGTGTGTGCGAACGGTGCATCGTATCTACATTTCCCACAGCGCCTGTTGGTGGTTCTGGTCTCAGCTCATCTGCTCCAGGTAGGCAGACAGCAGCAGGTTAGGAGGCAGAAACTCCTCCTGTTTGTTCACCACTTCGGTCTGACGGGACCCGTTGTAGTTGATGCCTGCAGGTCCAGAACAAAGATACAAACAGACTGTCTTTAAAGGACCGGTCACATTATGGTTTAGACAAATTATGTTAATTTTGTCCAATTTTATTCAAGTTTTGGTGTAAGTTGCATAATTTTTCAATATGGTAGCCTATGGTAAGACGATTTCAGCTTATGCTGGTAAGTGAGGCACAAGTTACAGGTAAGTTCTTCATTCATAAGTGGACAATTGTCTGAAACAAGCGGGCAATTCTGAAGCAAACACGCATGTTTTGTTTTTTTTACCTCTGACTACCTTCACTTATACAGAGCTTATGAGCAAAGTCAGTTTAACTTATTCATTATTATTAGAATTATTATTATTATTAGAAAAAAATACAGATAAACAGAATCAATGCCAAAAAAAATGATTTCATATTTGATCAATAAATGCACTGATCAAAGTACAGTAATGTTACAGTAAGGTTCAAATTATAAACAAGTTTAGCACAAATAATTTTGTTTAGAATCTTGTAATCCTGTGTCCAGTTCAAATTCTAACTATTTCAACCCGACACTTTGACAAGAAAAAAAGAAACATCGAGTTGTTGCGAACACACCATTACTTTAATCCAGTGGTCAAAGTTTTACTGTTAATGTTTAATTCTCAAAAGTAAAGCAACATAAAACTCTCCTACAAGCTGCGCTCTGCGGTGGCTGATCAAACTGAGGCACAACTGCCCTGAACACACGCAGCTGTTGCTTTATGCATGTGTATACACCATGTATATTTAATGCATATGCATGTGTATACATACAGTAAATATCTTTCTTTACTCTAGACAGAGTATCTGAATAGGGTAGGCAAGTAAAAGCTTTGGCTTCAGCCCATTTCTTTTGTTTTTTGGTAAATTATTGGTTTGTATTTGTAAAAATAGCTTTTTAAAATAATGTAAATTTACCAAAATAAATATAAATCTAAAACTAAATTTAGCTCCGTCTGTGGGTTCATCTTGTCTGATAGGCTGGTTAAAAAAATCTGCTTTATATATATATTAGGGGTGCAACAATACATGTACCCGTATCGAACCGTTCAATACAGTACTTTAGGTTCAATACACA
>JARVGW010000427.1:4935479-4946997 GCA_031762495.1 Anablepsoides rubrolineatus | reverse complement strand
ACTAAACTAAACTAAACTAAACTAAACTAAACTAAACTAAACTAAACTAAACTAAACTAAACTAAACTAAACTAATTCAATAAAAGTACTGCAAAAAATATATAAGCTACTTAAACTTTTTCCCCTCTTTGTAAACCTAAGATCACTGTGTTTGATGTCATGTGGTGCTTTTTTAAAATCAATGACATTCACATTATCACTTTAACTCTATAATTAGAATAGTTTTCTAGGAAAATATTGTGTTAAAGATCATTTTTTGTCATTTTAAAATGAGTTTATAGCAGTATCAGCTTGAAGACATTTATCGGGGTTACTGTTTTTAAAAGCACCATATATTCTGTAGTTTTTGATAGGTGAAACATGATATATTTTTTATAAACTATTGTGTGAATATTTTTGTGATTATAATGATGATTTTATGTACAGACTGGTCTGGATGGCTAGACAATATGGTCACTCAGAGCAGGAGGTACATTCTAGTTTGATACATGCCTGAAAACATTTACAGCACATAAATGTTTTTTACATTAGAACTCAGTTTTCTCTGTTGTCGAAGGTTTCTGGTCACATGATATGAGAACATCCATTGATGTGACAGCTTGCCTCAACAAGCCAGGGACAGGGAGTGGCCGGAGCCTGAAGGAGTTGTTGATAAGATGATGAAACGTCCTGTCTGGGAGGGATCCACAACTTATTAAATGGCTGATGGGTAGTCTGTATGGCTTCGGTTCAAGTCTTAATTCTGTGTTTGTTGCCTTGTCCTTTACACACATCTGAGTAAATGAATACGTTATAATTTACAGGCTCAATGAAAATATCATTGTCTCATATTAACCAGTAACTGTTCAAGGTAGCACTTTAATTTCTAACTCATTTAGTTTTTGTGTCATTTTACTGTCATTTTGTATTAATTTTATGCTTTTAATGTTGTAAAGTTTATGATTTGTAAGATGCTAACAAATAAAATGCATTATTAATATTATTCTTTATTTATACATCATTAACTCACTTCCTCCAGTGTGCTGTCTGACAGCCCGTAGCTGCTGATGCCCAGCTCAGGAAGCTTCTGGTCCAGTTTGGACAGGAAGACAGCCAGGCAGCCATTTTTGGCAGCAGTTTGTGGCACGTTGATCACCGCTTCTCTTCGAGACTCCTCCACTAACCTCACATCTGGGATGTGCTGATGCGCCAGGGAGAGCAAAGCTACCACAAAGAAGTTGAGTCTGACGTTATTACAGTTCTCTCACAAAGCATAAACACTGCTTTAGAAGGTCAAACACTTGTTTAATGCTTACAGGAGGTGATGTCTTCACTTCCCAGCCCCGTGTCCTCACTCAGAGATGAGTCACTGTCCTGAAACACACAGCAGAGTTCAGGTAGCTGCAATAAATCCTTTTTTAATACTGAAAATGATGCAACAGTACAATCAAACCTGAACCAAAGGAGGCAGCTTGTTGGTGCTGATGCTGGTACCGGTGCAAATGCTGGAGTTACTGGGAGTGCTGATGCTCAGATCCTCTCTCTTTACCACAGTTAGGTAGTAACCAGATCCCAGCTGGGATTTTAGGAAGAGCGGGGATCCACAGCACTGCAGCTTCCCTTTGGAGATGATGGCGATCCGGTCGCCCAACAGCTCCGCCTCGTCCATGTAGTGAGTAGACAGAATGATGGTTCGGTCTGATCCAGAAGAAAAAAATGGCACATAAACAAACTTTTGTGACTAGATTTAAGTTAAGTTAAGATAAACAGCAAACAACAAACTCTTCGTTGGTTTGAAAACTGTCTGACCAATAGATCTCAGTGTGTTAAGCTTTCTCTTTTCTCCATATTCTCAATGGTGTTCCTCAGGGGTCAGTGCTGAGGCCACTTTTGTATATATAGTCTGACTTTAAATGAGCCTCATGCAAAATGTCATTTTTATGCAGATGATACTGTATTATATCATTGTGGTCTCTCAAATAATAATGCTTTTAATCAACTACAGTCAGCTTTTAATGTTTTACAGACAATTTTTTATCACCTTAAGCTTGTGTTAAATGCAGATAAATTAATCATTATTGGTGATGCTGTTTTCTAACGGAAGAATTGAACATTAGGATCTTCCAGTCATTATTACAGCTGAGGGTCTGAAATTGATTCTGATTCTTTGTCTTTTTCTTCCCACTTTCAACAGCTAGTGAAGAAGCTGAGATTAAAATTGGGATTTTATTTCAGGATTAGTTTGTGTCTATGCATGCAGTGGTATTTTCCTGGTGAAATCAAAGTTTAATAATTAAAAAAAATAATAAAAATAAAATAGCAGTTTTAGTTTACAGAAACTCATCTCATCCCACATAATGTGGCGCTCGACGTCACCTTTACGGTACTTAAGCAACAGATCCCAGATCCCTCTGCGGGAGTACGGGTCGACGCCGGCAGTGGGTTCATCTAGAACGACTACTTTCGAGCCCCCGACAAACGCTATCGCCACCGACAGCTTTCTCTGCATGCCACCTGACAGACACACAGAAAAACACAGATGATGTTTCGAGTTAAAAAGCAAACCTTTTTCCAGACACTGAAGGACAACTCGTGATTTTACCAGAGAGGTTTTTGGTCAGATCGTGTCGTTTGTGCAACAAGCCCACGTCCTCAAGCAAAGTGCCAAGTTCAGCCTTCACCTTTTCTTCAGATAAGCCCTTCAGACAGCCGTAAAACCACACATGCTCCTCCACCGTGAGCCTGATTGAAAAAGAGAGACCAAGAAAAATAAAAGATTGGGTAAAATAAAAAAATATATCTTTTGAATGTGTTTGATTTCATCTCACTATTATTTGTTTTTTTATCAGCAGAAATTTTTCCTGTAACCTACATTTTCTGACCTTAAAAACCTTTGCAAACCTGGTCTTGGGCATTAAAGGTGATGGAATAGAATATAACTGGAATACCTTTCTTATATCTTTAGCCCACAAGGGGACATGGAGGGATTTTTCTCTGTTGCATTCCCTCGCAAAAGTTATTTCTTATTGTTGTTCTGTTTCTTACTTATATGTTCACCATTATACGAGAGTTAGCCTACTACTTTTATTCAGCTTTGGAATGAATATATCATAGCTGCATGGAGTTATATGTGACCCATCACATCAAAACGAGGATTAAGTCCAAAAGTGGTGTATGGAGAAATAGGCAGATATAGGGTTTTGATTTAAATGTGTGCAAAAATTGCTATTTGCCAAAACACAATGAATTAATGCCTTATCAATGTATAATTTGCATGAACTGTCTGAAATATAATCCTAAAAAAAATTTTGAAGCATTTTTTTGAGCAGTAGCAACAAAAAACCTGATTTTGAGGAAAAATGCCTTTAAATTTTGAATTTTTCCCTGTGAGCTAGCAAAGTTTTTGTTTCTTTCCAACAAGGAAATCTTAATATACAAATAATATTTGAGGTTTCCTCTTTATAATAACATGAAAAATCACTAAATAAATTTACATAAAATTAGGATTCAGACCAAACAGTAATGTATTATCATAACCAACAAGACAAATGAAGTCATATCTCTGGATAAGCTTATGATATCAGGATGATCCAGGTATCAAAATGTAGCTTTTAAAGCCGGGAATTTGACCAAATTTGACTTAATCCTCATTTCAATATGATGGGTCACATATGTAGATATTTTAACTATATGCAGCCACGCAATAACTCCGTCAGTTTCTCAACTTTTCATTTTGCAAAAACGTACGGTCAGAATTGTAACAAAAAAACACTACTACCACCCTACAAATATTCTGTTTAAGCAATTGGAACTGTTGAACTTTGGGGAATTGGTGGATTATAGGATTCTGTTGATTATGTATAAGGCTCATAAAAATGTATTGCCATCTAATATAAATTCCAACTTTGTTAAAAGGGATAGTGTTTATAATTTTAAAGGGACTTGAAATGTTTGTGAAACCAAAAATTAAAACTAATTTAAAAGGAGAGATGCACCTCTGTTCGAGGGATTAAACTGTGGAACAACTTGGACAATGTTATTATTATTTGTATTGTTTTAATTGTTTGTCCGAATGAAAAAAAAAAAAAAAAAACTTGTGGTGACACATCCTGTTTCAGTAACAGGATATTTCAAAGCAAAAGTCTCATTCAATACAGTTAATACGAAACATTAAACTTTTGTGAGGGAACGCAAAACAAAGAAAAATCCCCTCCCAAGCTCCGTATCTCTAAGATGTTTTACTGCTCAATTAAAAAAAGCTTCTTCAGTTCTAATACCAGAGGAGGATATATCTGGACCAAACCGAAAGATATGAATACTTTTCAAAATGACTGATGTCAAATTTTCATCAATAAAACTGCAAAAAAAAAATTAAGAAATATTTTACTCCTTCTCAATGTGGCCTGATAAGGTCAAAATAAGAACAAAAATGCCAACTCTATTAACTTTACATTAAACATTTAAATAAAAAAAGTTGCACAATCATGATTTTTTAAACTTACATGTCAAACAGGACATTGTGTTGTGGACAAACCCCCAACGTCCTCCTGATGATGTCCATATCGTAGCGGATGTCCATGCCCTTGATGTACACGGTCCCAGAGGTTGGAGGGAAGAGTCCAGTCAGGACGGATCTGACAAACATCCAATACATGAAAAATAACTTCTTTATTTTCACGCAGAACTCATGAGTTTATACAACCAGGGTGGGACAAAATAACTCTTACATGGTGGTGGTTTTGCCGGCGCCATTGTGGCCGAGGAAAGAGGTGATCTGCCCCTCGTAGAACTTCAGGTTCAGGTGGTTGACGGCGAGTTTCCCCCCTTTCTTGTAGAGTTTCACCAAGTTTCTTATGTTCACACCGAGGTTCAGATTAGTGGGTTCTGGTTCAATGTTGTCTAAGGACAGACATAAAGAGGCAGTACAGACACTCTGAGCAGAAAAACTGACACATGTGAGAATAATTATTGATCTAAATTAAAATTCTCCTTTTCAAGAGCTCCTGACGGGAGTTTTCTTGCTCTTAAAGCTCAATAATTAGGTTAATTACAGAGTATATCAGAACTAGTCTTATACCTTCGTTTTGGTCTGTGGGTGCTGGTGGGATTGGCATGCCTGCCTCTAGAGGAACTCCACCCCAGTAGTTGATTTGGAAGACAAAGTACCAGGGCTTGGGGATCCCGTACTCACCTGGTGTAAAGAGACACAAACTCATGAACTCCAAACAACAGAAGGAAAATGCTGGGATTTGCCAACATGAAATAAATTTCAGTTGTCCTGGTTGGATTTTCCTGACATCAACTCAGTTGCATTCATTAAGCATCAAAAGGATGTCACTGTTGAAAGGTATCAATCAGGAGAAGGATGCCGAAGATTCCTCAGCGTTAGATATTTAAAGGGAGACAGACATCAAGAATGGAAGAAAATATGAAATAACAATAACTTTGAAAAGTGGACATTCCTACAGAATTGAAGAAAAGACAAGATGGAAACTAGTCAAAGAATCCACAAAGAGCTCTACAGCTAGATTTGGATGATACTGGCAAAAAATAATCACCACTAATTGTGGCATTTAGCCAATAACAATTAACATGACACTTTATAGATGACAATTGCACTTGCATATTTTTGACTCAGACACCATGTGTTCTAAAGTTATCCTTACAAATCATCACTTAAACTAGTTTCTTTATTTTAACAGGTTAAAATAGTGAGCAGTAAATTGAAAACCAACTTTTCCATAATGTGGAGTGGCAGCTGCTCTTTGCTGATGCAATATGCCACAGGCTCAAAGGCACACTCCATAGTGAGAGTGAGTTGCACATAAAAATAAATACATCATCACGTGGAACAAACTACAGTAATTGCAAAATGACACATAATAATCAGTCAGAGTTTTTCTGACAATTAATCATGCATGATATGATTTTGCACAACCCTATCTTTGGCAACACTAAAGGAACATCAAGTATTTCTGACAACAAGTACCATTTATGTCTTACACATGACATTAATCTCCTGTGGTATCACTTTATCTGGACTGTGTGGTAGGATTGAAAAATAAAACCATTTTATGACAAAAGAAACAAAAACATCCAGACCCAAATAAACATTGCAAAAATATTGGTCAGGTCTCCAAAGAATATGTGGGGAAAAGTGTTATCATCTCACGAATGCAAAGTTGAACTTTTTAGCCAGAAATCTAAATAGGCTTGGTGCAGGAACAACAATATTCTCATAATGAAACATGGTGTAGGCAGTGTCATGCTGTTGGGTTGCTTTGATTATTTTTAGTCTTGGAGGCTTGATTTATAAACAGTTCTATATACATGTTTCTATTGACCTGAAACTTCCAGGTGTCTGCTAGAAAATTGATGATAAAGAGTAATTAAAAACATACATTTTAGTTATTGTAATTTGCATGAGGAATATACAGTAGTAATCTTGCAGTTTGAAAAACAAATCATGTAAATAATACATAAATCAAGTCATACCAGGAAAAACAGCTTCGATGTACCAGGCTGCGACAGCGTAAATAAGGGCATCCACATAAAGCATGACGATAGAGACAGTGAAGCTGTAGGTGTCTCCCTCCACAGGGCTGAGATGCAGGTTGAACCACTGCATGCCGATGCCTTGCTCCTCATACTTGGAGAAGTACTCGCAGCCAAATCCGAAGGCCACAGGAGACAAGAAGCTCTGACAAAAACAAAATGTTTCACACCATCAGTCCATCATCTAGAACTTTAACTAAGGTCATTTAATGATAAGAATAAATTCCTTACAGCTAAGATTCTGTGTGTTGAATTGAGGTAGTCTCTCCAGGCGGTACACAGCACATAAGGCAGATAGAGGCTGAAGTAAATGATTCCGCCGCAGGCAGCAGCCAGGTTGGCTTTGGAGAAGAATGTACTGATGAGGAAACACTGCATGATGGTGGCGGTGGCGAATGCCATGAGGAAGAAGAAGACCACAGCTGGGTCGCTGTATGGTAATATATCCCCCCACTAGGGAAAACAGAGCAAAAGGCTATTAGAAGCAGGGTTCGTTGTAATTCAGAGTAGATTTATTTGGAATAGAAAACAGAGTCATCTCACCCGAAGCAGCCCGATAAGAAGAGCGGCAGAAACCAAAAAGGGAACTACGCTGCTGATGAACCAGCTGAGCCACAGAGTTCCTGTACTGAGACCCATAATCCTCATGGTTTCCTTCAGCCTCGCCTCCTTCTCATACACCACACCTTTGATGATCATGGCCACCGAGTAAATCCAGGCCAAAGTCATGAAGAGAGGCAGGGATCGGTTCAGCACGCGAAGAAAACTGTCAAAGTGGAAACCAAAACATTGAGCCGATGATACAAGTTGACTAATTAATAAAATATTAATTATGGCCACCGCACGCGAAGCAGCCCGAGACCCTGTAGAGCTCCTGACGAACAGTTCTGGTGGAAACAGGAGAGTTGAGGCACATTTAATTCTGCCGTGATTTGGGCAGCCGTGGTTTTGTGTTTTTTGGATACAATCCGGGTTTGCACCCAAACATCCCTTTCAGACAGCTTCCTCTTGTGTCCACAGTTAATCCTGTTGGATGTGGCTCATCCTTCTTGGTGGTATGCTGACATTATCCTGGATACCGTGGCTCTTGATGCATTGCAAAGACTTACTGTCTTGGTCACAGATGCGCCAGCAATACGTGCACCAATACTTGTGCTAGATGGGCGTGTCACTACCGAGGACTACCGAACCATTCTGGAGGACTGTGTGCATCCAATGGTTCAAACTAAATCTGTCCTCTTTTGAACTCTAGTATGTCACCCATAATGTTGTGTGCATTGCATTATTTTGAGCAAAACTGTGCTCTTATCCTGCTAATTGAACCGTCACACTCTGCTCTTACTGGTGCAATGAAGATTGGCCACCAGGCTGGTCTAATTTAGCCACAAAACCTCCCACACTAAAATGACAGGTGTTTCAGTTTCTTTGTCCAAACCCTGTAGATCTCCTTTATTAGTGGGGGCCTGGCTGTGCAACGCTTTGTAAGAATTTTAAACTGGATCGACTCCACAGGAAACCATTGGAGTGACAGCAATAGGGAGCATCTGTTTGACCTGGTCTAGCTGCAGCATTATGAACAGCCTGCAAATGATTTGGAGCGGAGACACTGAGTGAAGAAGAGTGCATTACAATACAATCTGAGAGGAAATGAAAGCATGAATGATCATCTCTAGCTCTGTATCTGGAAGGACAGGTCTCAACTGACAGATATTTCTTAAATGAAAAAAACAGGATCTTGTCAGTTGTTTAATAGGGGTGTAAATCATCAGCTTTATCACGATACGATATTACATCAATACGTTTGGATGACGATTCGATATTCCTTGATATCACAAAGTCTGCCACGGTATGATTTCGATTCAACTCAATTTATATGTCTGTGATCGATATAATGCGATATCATATGATATCGATTCACATCAAGAATATGATGACGATATAGATCGATATTTTCATTTTTCCTCGATATAACTGAATCATGAACCATTCAAATTGATATATCAATATAGATCGATGTATTGTTACACCCCTACTGTTTAACATGTATATCACACAACAGACTGATCAAAAAGAACACACAAATTTTGCACATTTGAGTGGACGGCAGAAATGAATTGGCCTAATCAAAGTCAGGAGCAACAATCATTACCTCTGTCTTATCAGCATTTAACTGTAGGAAGTTTTCACCAAAGTGTTCAGAGAGCCGACAATAAAAAACTACAGTCCAACTCACACATCATCCACGTAGCAGGGGTAAGGCATCTGCTGGATGTAGATGCCGGTGGTCTGTTTAACCCCGGTGAGAACGTAGTTCACAGCTTTCTCCACCAGGTCCTGAATGTAAACAAACCCACCCCAAACGTAGCGCATGTCATTGAACGGGTCGGCAGAAGGACCAGGATCCCAAAACCTGAAAAAGAAATCAACAAAACTAGAGAAACTACTTTTTTATTGAAACTGTGAATGCTGAGTTGTAAATGAGTTTGATGAAAGTTTTCTGCAGAAGCTAAAACTGAGCTAAAAGACGAATGATGAATCCACAGTACTTGTCCTTGATCTTGTTGGTCCGGGTCACGTCATCGATGTCCATTCGGATCTTGTAGGTAACATGAGGAGGAAGCTCAGATGAAGACGTGTTGGGCAGCTGGAAAACCACACCGGCCCAGAACCGTCTGTCATCCAGCAGCTCCAGAGCTCTGTTGATCAGCTGACCCTCTGTCTCCAGACCCTCCAGTTTGTCCAGATTGAAGCACTGAGGACGAGGAAGAGATTGTAAACAACAACAACAACAACAACAACAACAACAAACAGGAGAAATACATTTGCAAACCTAAAACATCTCTCAGAAAATAATATTCAGTTCAGAAATAATGCTGCGCGTTTAAGAAAAAACTTTTATTTATTAAAATTTATCATTTTATTTTACCATTATTTAACCAGGCAAACCCGGTTGAGATCTCAGATCTCTTTTTTAAGGGCGGCCTGGGCCTGAAGGCAACCTATTGTACATGTTTTTTTGAGGTGGGGGAAACCGGAGTACCCGCAGAAAACCCATGCAAGCACGAGGAGAACATGCAAACTCCACACAGAAAAACCCCAGGTCCAAACCGGGGATTGAATCCAGGACCTTTTTGCTGTGAGGCTTCGGTGCTAACCACTGAGCCGTCGTGTCACCATTATTTATTTTAAAATAGAAACTGATTAAAGTATATGTTGATACTTTGTCAACTAGGCTGATGGTTTTTCTCTAAATCAACAAAGATGAGGAACCTTGGTGACGTGTGCCAGGATGGTGATCGAGTTTTCAACATCATTGTAGACGTCCATCCATGTCGCCGAGGCTCCGGCTGCTTTTGGATTATCCGGTGAGGGTGTTGATAGGAAACGAGCGATCCGTGAGGCGGTCCAGGTTGTGTTCTCCAAACGCATATTAATCAGAACTGCGATCTCTGGACGCCTCAGCATATCCTGTCACACACACACACACATTTAAAACAATGTAAATAAAAAACAGCTTTTCTAGCCTCAAACGCACCATAACACACTCAGCAGATGAATCCCACCTGCAGCAGGTTGATCTCCACGCTGGTCTCCATGTAGTTCTTGATTTGTGGTCCCACCTCCAACCAAGCCTCATGCAGGTCCTGAAGAATCTGCAGGTCTTCAAATGTCCTGTTCAACTTCAACACACATTTATTTTAATTTTAACAGATATACCTCTTAAAAGTCAAACCTAATGAATAAAGGTCATCATTTCAGCCAAACTATCCAGCTTGTGTTTCATTACAGGATTAGTTGTGCTGGTTTCTCCTTTGTGTCTTTTGTGAATAAAAATGCACTAATACCTTAACAAACAAAAAGTCTTGTAAAAACAAAAAAGAGAATTTGTTCTTTCTTGTACCTCCTTCATGACTTGCCGTACTACAGGAGTATTTGGTGTGTAGAGGAGTTTTCCTTTGAACAGCGGTTTGATTCCTCGCCACACAATGCGGGACAGAGGGTTGGACTCTAGACTGTGGATCAAATTTCTACAAAACGGAGCTGTGGAAACGACAAAGAACCAAGAACACAAAGGTTGTCCAACAGCTCAATACCAGACCACTCAAAAATAACAAAGATATAAAAAAAAAAATCCATACTTGTGTTGTTTTCACTGTCCACCTCCTCATCCTCAGTGCCGTTTCTGCCGAGTAAACCCTTGATGCTGTTGTCTTCGTACCAATTGAGCGACGGGATGCGCTCGCCGCCGGTCTCGGGGTGACCGCACATGATCCTGGAGAAGGCTCTAAAACTCTCTCGGGGGTCCGCCGTGCGGTTTTCAGGAGACAGAACACTGAGAGCCGCACTCATCTCTGAGAAACTGGAGAGGGAGGAGAACTGACGGAAGGCAGAGGAGAAAGAGTTGAGACAATTCAGAGGAAGAGCAAACAGACAAAACAAAGGCTATTAAATTAGGTTTATTTTATTATTTAAAAAAGAAAAAGAAAGAAAAAAAATTCTCACGTCATTTATGATTACAGCGAGCTCCTGGGAAACGGAAGTAACAGCCTGAGAGATGGCCCTGAGCTCCTCAGTGTTGATCATCAGACGGTTTCTCTGTCAAGGAGAAGAGTTTGATTTAAAACTTCATGAAGGAACAAAGTGCAGGTGGGACAGACACAGTGACACTTTTCAAAATACAACCTTATGTCTCGAAACATGAGGTCTCCTGTGAACTGGTTTTTAAATATTAGCAGGGAAAAGATAATGCTTAACAAATCAAGTGTCCGTTTTCACTTAAGTAAAGCTCTATGTCTTAATTCAAGTGTACGTCCGTCTACCCATCCATCAATTCATTCATTCATTCATCCATCCATCCATCCATCCATTCGTCTGTCTGGCCGTCCATCCATCCATCCGGAAGGAAATTTTGTAACTGATTAATTGAATGTTAGATGCAGTATTGTATTTTATACTGTCTGATCATTTCAGCCTGTATGGTTAA
>JARVGW010000427.1:4922220-4933440 GCA_031762495.1 Anablepsoides rubrolineatus | reverse complement strand
AGGGCAGCTGTGTTTTGATTTAGCCCAAGGTCATACACTGAGGCCTGCAGTTGTACTGTGAACCTGATTGGAGTCAGAAGATTGAGAATAAAGTTTTTAAGAAGAAATCCAGCTTATTCCTGTTTATTCCGACATACCATTTTGAACAACGCATCTTTTTCCACACATCCATCCATCCGTTTGTCTGTCCATCATCTATCCATCCATCCATCCATGTGTGGCTAGCACTTTATTGTCTCGAGTTAAGACTGAAATTAATTTTCAATTTCAAAATTCTAAGTGCTTCCTGGCATTTTTGACTGAACCAAATTATTACACATCATCCTCCCAGCTGCCCAGCGTTTATCCAACCAAATCATTACGGCTTCTTCAAACCTCACACAGTCAATTCGACCAATCACATCTTTAACAAGCTCCTTCCACAAAAGTCAAACAGACCAATCATGCATTTTCCAAACTTTGTCCACACACCAAGAAACTCCCACTTAGTAGTGACTGCAGAGACCCCCTTGTCCAACATGTAAGCATAGAAATGGAACTAGTGACCCTCTGGTCTCAGGACAAGTGTCCTACCACTGCACCACAGGTTTTTGTCCACAGTGACACTTTCCAGCTGTTACCATTCCCAGGTAAAACAGGATTACATCATCAATCCAGAAAATTCTGGCTCTTCTTTGAAAAGTACTTGGAAAACAAAACCAGCAGAACGTATGCAGCAAGCAGCTAAATCAGATGCTGGATCTCATTCTTTTGTTCTTGATCAATGTAAAAACAGTTAAAAAAAAAAAAAAACTGGACTTTTATTCTGAAGCTGAAGACATTTCACTTCCCCATCCAGGAAGTTTTCTCAATTTAAAACGCCTGGAGTAGTTTGGAATTCCAAGCTTTATAGACTTGCAAGAGAGTCCTTGTTTGTTCATGAATACACCTCTGACCATAGCTGAGGGTTGGAGCACTTCAGAATCAAAAGCTTCATTTCACTTCAGTTCAGCTCCTTTTTTAGACCAGAGCAACACCCTCATTCATCAATTCATCTCCCACTATTCTCCCATCACAAAACTCCCAGACACATTATCTTTTCAGCTAGAGGGAAAATAAAACTCTTCCCCCGACATCGAGGGACGATTTTAGGATTGAGAACCATGGCCTTGCACAAAAACAGTGTTAATATCACAAGTTCCTTCGTGTTTTACGTAACGAAACTTACCATAAAAATCTTGGTCCAGTCAAGCTGAGAGAAAAATTGACGCTCAGCTTCCTGCAGGACATCAGCCGGTAGGTCACACAGCTCAGACTGAACAACGGTCATGTTGGCTGCTCCGCTGTCCACCGTCAGAAACTCTTCAAACATACTTGAGTTGCACACCAAGACTTTCAGCGGCATCCGGACTCCTGCCGTTACAGCCTGGAAGGGGATGGCAGTCATTTGAGACACATAAGCATGAAACATGTGCATGGACCAAAAGCTAAAAGCAATGCTCACAAACGCACACAAACACAGCAAACGTTCAAGAAGATAGGGACAATTTAGTTCATAATTCATAAAGACAAAAGTTTAGCATGATTAGTAACTGTTATTACCACCGAATGGTTCTGATAAATAAGATGTTAAACCTGAATATTCAGACGAGAGTTCATCAGCAGGTCCACGGTGGATGGCGACAGGCTGCCGTTGGTCAGGAGAAAGTTGGAGAAGGTCTCATTGGGTATCAGGCACTCTTTAACTTGGAGAGCTACAGAGGAAACAGTAAGTATGAATGACAGGTCACACAAATAAAACACTACAAAAGACTATATTCCATGTTAAATAAAAGGAGAACAAACTGTAAGAAGGATACTGACAAGTTTGAGCTTTTAGGCCTAAATGACACATACTTTCTTCGTTACATAGGTAACAATCTATGCAAGAATACATTTTCATCTTGGCTAAGTCATTTGAAACTGAGAAATAAATTGATTTCAATTACATTAAGCTTTGATAGCCAAAGTTTGTTTAGTCAGGGCATAAAACAGCAGGGAAGTTTTAACAGCAACACTATTTATTATTAATGAGGAGGTGTGCCTGAATGGTACTGTAGAACTTTCATCTGTCGAACACAAAGGCTTCCCTGAAGTGCTTCTTATAGGTATTATAATGCAAACACTGCATATCGTGCTTGATATTCATATCAAAATGTGACTCAAATATTTATATTTATGGTAACAGTTTATCTGGATTCTTTTAGAGCCAGGAGACAAAATGTTTGTCAAGAAGGCTTTGTGTAATTTAATCTGTCCACAACAAGGAAAAGCTTAACTGACACCAAGTGGCTCTTTTATAAAAGCAGGAACAATGAATCCATTTGTTACTCAACACTTGTTCAAACCTGTTTTATGGAACAGAAGCTGATTTCTGGACATAAAAATCAAGCTACATACAAAATTAATTTCCATCAAAATCTGCATTATTATAGTGTTCAGTCTGTTATAAAACATTTCCAGTTATACAGGTATATTACTGATTAATGCTGCCACATGATGAAGTAACACAACCATAGTTGAGCTCTAATATTTGAAGTGAATCACTTCAACTTATACTTTGTCTAATTAAGTCAAATGTATGGTAGCTGTATAAAAAAATCAGCCAGTTTTCATGTGCACAACAATTTCCCCTCGTTGCTGAGTTTAAATGTACAGATGTAAACAGAGAGATTTAAACAAGTACTTGGCAATAATTCGAGTTTTTCCTCCAGCAGCTGAACGCTCCCCATCAGGTCCTGAAAAGCAGAGAAAGTCTGGTTTCCACTGTAGGACAGAAGAGCCTGAGCGTCCAGGAAAAGACGAGACAGTCTGCAGGAGAGGCACAAAGAAAAACCTACTCAAACTCAGGTTTTTAAACATGGCTGTTGACAGACTTACTTTTAAATCATCACTAATTGTTTAACAAGCATCTGTAAAATCCTAAAATTAAAGCGGTTCAACTATTCCAGATCAACTCAGATGTGCCGATTGCTAACCATAAACAGTGTCATTATCAGCCAATAGCAATGCGTCCTCTGCAAAAATCAAAACAAATACATTTTTAAAAGATTTAAATTAACATCAGCTGTAAGTGTGATGGATTTTCATGTTAATTTGCATAAAGCATTGGAATAAAATGTAAACAACTGCTGGCTGAAGGACAACAAAGTTTTCTGGAAACCCAAAATAACCAACAAGAGAACAACAATGATCTAGTAATATAAAGCTTATATATTGTTTTAATTTTAGTTGATTCATATAAACTCAAACACTCCAGTCTTTAAGGATTATTTCTGTCTCTGTTCAAACCTACATGGAGTTGTCAAAGTTGCCAACTTGTCCTGGTGTTTCCCCTGGTGTCTGGCTGTGGAAACAGGGGTTGTTGATGTTGCAGACGATGCTCTGAATCCAGGGCAGGGTGCCCACAGATGGCAAGGCTTTGTTTGGGAAGTGACCTGCAAGTAAATATAATAAAAACAAATTAAAGCCAAGACATTAATCTGATATACAACAAAATGAGACAATGAAAAAGTCTGGAATGGATGAATCTACAGAACAAAAAGTAAATACAAAATACAATGTAAATCAGTGATTTCATAATGGGTTGTTATTTTTGTCTGAGATAATCAGACTAAAACTTTGTAATTATTCTATTAATGAACATGGTGTGCTATATAATTCAGGTTACTCCTAAAAAAGGTCAGGAACTCAGAGGTTCGTGCTCAGAACAGGTGACTCACATTGCCCTTGTTTGTACGGAGGGTTTGACTGGCGAACGGAGATGAGGATTAAAAAGAGGAAGAGCGGCCAGAGAATCTCGATGATCAGCTGGACCTGCAGAGAAACATAAAACAACTTTGTGTTATTTAAAACATTCTGCTCGTACAAGAGGTGGGTGCTGGGACTTTTGATTTAGGCAGGTTTTCCACTTTAAAATATTTCAAATTACTTGCTGTATGTTTGTCTTGTTATGCTGCTTTTAGTTTTCTGCTGAGCTTTTGGCTACAATTAGCTGTTATCTAGCATTTTACTACTTTAAATTTTAGGCTATTAGCTAGCATGTTGGTTTCTTTTACTTTAACAACTCAACTTCAGCCTTTTCAGCAAATGTCAGCAAAGTCATTTGGTACTTAATATTTGTGTTGCCTTTTTGCAGATTTTTTTTATCTAGTTCTTAAATAAAACTACAAATTTTGCAATAATATGCACTTCTTGGAAAAGGAAGACTTTTTTTTTACAGTCCTACATGTGTATAAATACATATACAATATAAAAATATTTTAGGGGGTTCACCCCTAAAATATTTTCAACCCCCCTCAAATAATTTGATGTTTTTTCAATAAGTATTATTATTATTATTGTTTTACAAAAAGGTGCTGACAATTTTAATTTAACGTGGCCAGAATATGAGTTTCAATTAATATGGTTTATGGTTTATGGTTACTAGGGATGGATCTAAAATCCATATGAGCGCAGGCCTCATAAGTGGGACTATTGCTCTCCCCAAAAAGACACTGGTCTTTATTCAAACCTTCTGGTCCCTCGGATGAAGGACACAAGGTTAGAAACACTTCTGAGCTTCTCAGGGTCCATAAAGGGGTCCCCAAGAATTATTTTCCTTTGGCTACAATTAATAACCACATAACCATCATTATTAGCTCAAATATGATCATATATCTGTCAGTTTTCCTTGACTCCATAATGCAATGTAGAGATACAGTTTTATAAAAAAAAAGTGTAGCCTGATGGATTTTATGAAGCTGCAACCTCTGTTTATCCTTCCTTGTCTCAGTCATGCTAGAGCAGACATGTAATTACCCAAAATAGATCATTTGAGGGTCGTACATTGTTGTACAATCAATAAACATTTTTCAGGTTATAGTTGATTAATTTATAGAATAATCACTGGTTACTCAGGTTTATGAAGGTAACTTGTTCTGTGGGTTCAGCTGCTTTGTTACGACATGAGGTGCAGAGGATATTCCATGATAAAAGTATATGATGCAGAGTGTGTAAAATAATAAGTTTAATGCAATTTCTAAGTAGGATGTTCAGATAAAATTCAGGTTAAATACTAGTTTTTAGTGTTTTCTACATTTATAATATATGGTTTTATTAATCCTATGAATTTAGTAAAATCTTTTCAAATGGCTGAAAAAAGCAAAGTTTTGAGTGCAGAATCAACTTTTTATTTTATTTTTTCCTGGGATGAAAGGTAAAAATGTGAGCACCTTGTTTCGTCTTCGATACGTGATGTTTTTCCAGAGCAAGAGGTAGAGTTGTTTGAAAAACCCCATGATGTCCAGCAGCTACCTCACCATCCTGGATAAGAAATATGAATCGGATTAGAAAAACAATTTAATAAAGATGGTACAACAGAGCACAAATGCTATTGATATCTTGTGTCTTTTAATTAGTTGATATGTTTGAGTTTATATACTTTGTTTAGTTTAGATGTTTCCTGTCTTGTTTTCGAAAAATGAAAAATAAAATGAAGTTTGAGCAAATTGTTTGAACTCAGATGCACAAAAACCTAATATGACAGGATGACTGTGGTGTAGTGGTTAGGGGAGTCATCCTGGAACCGGAATGTCGCTGGGTCGATCCCCCGTCCAGCCGGTTCAGTCGTTGTGTCCTTGGGCAAGACACTTCACCCGCCTTGTCTACTGATGGTGGTCAGAGGGTCCGGTGGCGCCGGTGCATGGCAGCCCCGCATCTGTCAGTGTGCCCCAGGGCAGCTGTGGCTACAATGTAGTTTGCCATCAGTGTGTGAATGTGTGAGTGCATGGGTGAGTGTCAGTAAGTGTACAGCGCTTTGGGGTCCGGAAGGACTTGATAAAGCGCTATATAAGTTCAGTCCATTTACCATTTAATAAATATTAAGCTGATTAAATTCTTAATAGTTTTAATGAACTTTGTAGAAATTTAAATTTATTTTTGACTTAAAGTAGGCTTTTTTTTTTCATTCTAAAAGGTTCATCCTTGAATATGAACAAAAACCTCAGTGTTAGATCTTAGATCTTAGACTGGGTATCTGTGTATGCGTGTGTGAGTAAAAGTTGCCTTTGGTGCCCTTGTAATCTGCTCCACAAAGACAATCCCCTGCTTCTTCCTGAAATCCTCCTGATCCAAACAGCTTACCTGTCTCACTCTAAGACACCTACTTTTGATCTGCCAGAGGAAAGACTTAAATAAAGTAAATAAACTGCAAAATACTCAAACTAATTCCTTTAATGTGTCATGGATTGGTGGATTCATTTAGACATCAAAACTATTTAACACATTTATTTACATCTTTCAATATCTTTGTTTTAAAGCTGTAATTACTGTAAATACCAATACACATCTTTACACGCCAGGTACTTGATAAAAATAACTACATTTGCTCAGAAACTAGGAAGAAAAACAGCACATTTGTTGTCTGTAAATGTTAGCTTCCTCTATTAGCATCATACAGTGACGATATAGTTGCCAAACTCTTTCCGAAAGAGACATAAACACAAAAATCATTAAAAAAAATTAATATTTAGTTAATAATTACCTTGCTGTAGTACAAATATGTCTTAAAAACTAGTCCAGGACTGTCTCGCCGGTTTCCAGTAACTCGACATCGACTTCCTAATGTTTATGACAGTAGGCGGAGGCAACGAAGTCCCGCCCATGGCTTAATCTGATTGGCCCACGCACATCCAAAGGGGCTGACCTGAAGACGCCGGTTAGGAAACTGATTGGTCTAAATCAATGTTTTCGTAACAGAGAAGCTTCTGATTGGTCAGTCGGTATGAAAGCATTGACTGGCGCACATACGCTTAGGTAATACCGGCAATCTTTGATTCAGTAGTAATAATCATTAAAAATGTATGACGCCAAAGGTTAGCTCTAAAAAATAGTCAAAGTCATATTTTTATTTCGCCATGTATGAAATGACAGTATTAAAATTGGTGGTGGTGGTGGTGGGGGGAAATCAGCTATATTTCAACTCTACTTCTTAAAAATCAGTTATATGAAGACCAATAATAAAAAACAACAATTCAATTTGGAACTTGTCCTCCGTCCAAAGCTTCTCAATAAATAACAGCATAAGGATTTAATACAGATCTTTTTAATGAGCATTCATGTAAACAAATAGTTAAAAATATAAACTTTATCATATAAGGCAGTGCATATCAGCACAGCACCAAGCACAGTTAGTAAAACAGCATGAATGAGACAGAGCACTCTCTGAAGTTTCTGATAGACACTTGCTGATATGTATGAGGACATGATGGACACCAAGTTCATTACACTGAAGCACACAAACCCTTTATCTTGATTCAAACAAGTCACCACTTCAAAAATGTTTATCGCAAACAGGAAGTACAAATAAGGCTGGAAGACTGATAGGCTGCACTTCATTCAACGTTGCTTATTAAAAACATGTTCCATTTGGTAAATTTTTAAAATATCTAATAAATAAACTGGAAAACTACCCATATTTTTTTTGCTATTTTAAGTTATGTTCTTTTATTCCAGTGTGCTTTAAACATTACATATAAAAACAGTCCAATAATAAAGTATAGCAGTGACAACTATGTGATTAAAAATTGCATATTTTTTGAGGAGTTTGGCAAAAGCTTATGCAGCTTGAAGTCTGTGCAGGTTTAACGTCACGGTGAAGCAGTAAGTGCTCAAAGAAACACCGGCTGTTCTTGTCCTGTCAGGAGTCGATACGTCGAGGCTGGCATCGTCTTCAAGTGAATCTGCAGTTGAGAAAGAAAGTCAGATTTTTAAATTAAAAGACTCTCAATTACTACCACATCAATTTACAGCACAAGATTTGTAAAACTGACTGAATTATAGCCATCTTTGTGTTGGCAAAGATTGATTACTGCAGCAGTCATATTGAATTAGGTTAGTTCCAAAAGGTTATTCAGCTATAGACGTACATTTAATAAATATTTCCAGGAAGTTTTGTTAAAATCCATCTAATGGTTCACAAGATATTTTGCTAACAGACAAAGTTGACTCCAAATAGTTAGGTAGGGTTTTAAACAAAGATCTGTTGCAATCTGTTAGTGTCCTGGGTATAAGATGTGGATCAGTCCTGGCTACTACCACACCTAGTTTTAGCCTAACATGTGTTAAATTATCTGAGTTATAGTCATTTTTGAGGTTTTTTTTTAAGGTTAGTTGGTTGTAGATGAACATCAAATAAAGATTTTCTGGTTTTTTGCCTGGTTAAATAAGGTCAATAAATGAACAAATAAACACAGATGCAGGAAAAAAAATATTTTTTTGCCCTTTGTCTTGATTGATAATTAAAATGATGACATGATGTTAAATCACTGACATTAAAGCAAGTTAAAGTGTCTGTGACATGCATATCCATGCTCAGCTGAAGTGAAACAAGAAATGACATCAAAGGGGAACTCTTTGTGAAAGAAAACTCCTAGTTTTTGTTCATTGAAACAATAATATTTGAAATATGACTCTCTCTCATCTCTCTATGATAGTGATTAAAATATTTTAAAGAGACATCAGATTCTTCTCTACAGTCTGTGTTGTTAGCCATTTTAGCAACACTGTGTTTACATCCAGACATTCCCTTTTGATGTCACTTCATGTTCCTTCACATGCAAATATCTCAACAACTATTCATCTCAGCAGCATGAAATGTTTTTTACAATACGTTATCGTTCCAAAAATACATTCATATTTATTGTAAAAAATCGATGTCACAGGCACTTTAAAACTGAAAATTACTCGAAAGCTAAGAAAAAAAAGTGTCTCAGTTTGTCATAAAACTCAAATCTTTCAGCTTTTACCATCTTAAACATTTCTGTAGTAAATCAGAATACTGTTTTGTACTTGTACACATTTCAGCCTTTCTCACCTCTCCGACAGCGTTAGTGAGGATCTGGATGATTTTATCGTGTGGAGTGGCAACAACACTTTGACCATTGATCTCAATGATCCGGTGCCCGACCCGGATTCCTCCTCTTTCTGCGATACCACCTCTCATCAGACTGCAAATCTAAAACAGGAAACAGGGAAACCTTCTTTACAGAACGCAAACAGAGCATGGTGTGTATGTTTTTACACAGAAATTCAACAACCTGAACAATAATGATTCATTATCGTTTAGTTTGTTGAACTTCCAAGAAAACAGATTTGCCACAGAAATGTTATTTTCCCCAAACAAAACTTGTAATGTCATAATATTCACAGAAGCTGAGGAGTTATAAGATCAGCTGAAGAGATGGGTTACATACAATGCCGTCCTCAACGCTGAAGCCCAGCTGAAACTTGGGATCGGGTCTTCTGATGATGGCCATGGTAACCGGAGGACAGTGGACGATGCTGAGCTTCACATACTTTTGGCTTTTCAGGTCCTGAGTTACAAACACATAATCACACACATCACAACATTTAATGTTTAACCTTCATTTCTCACTATCACTCACCTCATGCATGTCAGAGCTTCAAACTCAATTCTTGCATGATCTGTTAGTGCTCAGACTATGAGATGTGAATGACTGCTGGCTTACACCACGCCAGATTTTACCTCAGTATCAATAAAAATCCACTGAATTATGGCTATTTTTGTGTTTACTCTAATCAGAAAGCTGTGGCGGCCATCATAAACTGGGTTGTCAACAGCTGAAATTTTACACAAAGACCTCATGTGATCTGTTAGGGTTTTAAGTAAGTAACAGGGATAATGTACGCCAAATTTGATCCAAACTGCTGTAAAATTGCCCGAGTCGTAGAGTTGAACAGCTGTAGATGTACATCCAATATTAACCTTCTGAGATTCCTTTCAATCCATCCAATGGTTCACAAGAATGAACACTGAGACAAAGGCAAAATTATGATTGTTTTGTCTTCACCTTTAGTGACAAGGCCATAAAAACAGCTTCATCTTGCACAGATTAGATCCAAAAACACAATAAATCAGACCCAGATCTGTTTTGTAGCTCAAAATGTAATTAGCACTTTTCAAACAAATAGTAAGATTATAGTAAATATATATATATATATTGACAAAAATAATCAGTGGTGGGCAGCACTAATCTAAAAATTTGTTCCACTAGCTCTAAAACACTAACTCAAATATTTAGGTCCCCTAATTCTAAAGTACTGAAAGTTTTAGCAAAAGCTAATTCTAAAGCACTAAAATAACCCAGTCAACCAATGAATATTTTTCAGCAGACAACCT
The DNA here is from genome assembly GCA_031762495.1 of Anablepsoides rubrolineatus. Classification (NCBI taxonomy): domain Eukaryota; kingdom Metazoa; phylum Chordata; class Actinopteri; order Cyprinodontiformes; family Rivulidae; genus Anablepsoides; species Anablepsoides rubrolineatus. The sequence goes on along the minus strand of JARVGW010000427.1, from coordinate 4,923,242 downwards.
GAGTCACATATTGCCATGTTGCTCTCTATTTGGGTTCATATATTGTCAATATGTCACCTGGTGGATAAATGACACATATGAACAAAACGTGCGACAGCTTTCACAGTCAGCTGTTAACATTAACATTGATCATTAACATTTGTTGACCTCAGTTAGTGCTTCTAAATCTAGCCTATACATTTAGCAAGTGCTAATCCACTAATAAATTTTAAAATTAGAAAAAGCCCTACAAGCACTTATCAGGAAATTAGTTCCCCTATTAGTGCTTTAGGGGAACTGTGCTCAGCACTGCAAATAATGTCAATAAAGACTTTTGTTAGTTGGCATCCACCACCAACAGCAACAACTGTGGCCAGATAAGACAACCCAACAGCCGGGTGATTTGTCATTGCATTTGTTTAGTTCTGGTGATTATCTCATCATCCTTTTATTTATTTTTTTGTTCCCTGCATCTTTAACCAGTATCACACTTGTTTCTTAGGAGAAGAGGGAGGACTGAACTGAGAATGCAGGAATAAAATGTTTGTACTATTCCAGTTTGTCCCAGATATTTTCCAAATACCACCAGTGAGATAGTGAAGGCTGCAGTCAGCTGGCAGCACACGTTCCTTGATCGATGATAAAATGTGGTTGTGACGTTCCAAGAGCACTTTTTGAAAGGATCATGAAGAAAAAAAAGAAGCTCGATTCTATGGTCTGCAAGGTTTTAAAACATTTCGATTGTTGTTTTACACAAACAATCCAACTGCAGCAGAAAATCTATGGATTTAATAAAAAACATCATTGTGTTAACTGGGCCTCAGTCATAAACTCTGCATGAAAGGTGGTGGGAAAAATGCATTCCTTTAAGGAATCCTATGTTGTTTTGTTTTTGTTTTGTTTTTTAGAAAAAAGCAAACTCATAAGCTGGAAACATACTACCTCCAAACTGTCGACGTCGGCACGGGTTGTCGCAGTTTCATGACGAAAATTACGTCACCGGGCATCGCAGCGTCGACTCGGCCGCCCCTTTTGGCACAACC
>JARVGW010000427.1:4814680-4871417 GCA_031762495.1 Anablepsoides rubrolineatus | reverse complement strand
TTTTATATATATATATATATATATATATATATATATATATATATATATATGATGAAATCTTATGAGCCCAAAGTTTCAGTTCTCATTTTATTAAAAAAAAAAAAAAGCAGTTTTTCTGCAGAAATGTAACCAAAGTTCACGTTAGAATTAGTTTTTGTTTATTTAGTTTGAATTTGACTTTATTATATAAAGGAATAATGCAAATACAACATGAATGCAACACGTAAATATGCCAGATTTAGCCAATAAAACTAATTTTCATCTGTAGGTTGATGGAAAGAATTCAAAAAAATTACAATCAACAACACACATGACCTATCATTCATTTATTTATTTATTTATTTATTTTTGTTGCTTTATCCAAGATTTTTCCGCAGTCGGCAATAATCTCGACAAACGCTTTGAGTCTTTGTCTTTATACCGTGTGTCTAAGGTTCATACTATCACACCGCATTGGTTCACAGAGTTCCTAGATTATAATCCAGCGAGTAATAAATATTCTGCTGGAAGCTGCAGTCACAGCAAACGGAAATGTGAGCCATAAAATGCATTTAAATGCAGCAGGTTTTCAAATAAAACTGTTCTGTAAACATCCTGTTAAAATCTTCTTTTAATGACATGAAGACCGTGCTCTACGTGACTAATCCCAATGAGTCGATGGGAGATCATCAGCTGACTTTTACGCAGTTTGCTAACATGAATAAAAAGCAGCTCAGATGGTTTATTTTTAGTCAGCAGATCCTCAGATCAGCTGAGGTGCTGATGACAGGTGACAGCTTGGTTTGCCCATTATCCTCATATTAGGCACATTTTTTACTTTGACTTGATAGCTTTACCAATACACACAATTTAAAATTTGATACAGATAAACTCATCGTTGTCTGCTCAGTGCAAACCAAATTCCAAAATGCAGGCAGACGCAAGGGCCTAAATGTATAAACAAAAACTGGTTTATTAGATAATAAAAGAACATGTTGATTTGGCAGCAAAAGACTTAAAACAATTACCAGAACAAAGCTAATAAGGCAATGATCCACTGGGGCAGGGGTCTGCAACCTGTAGCTCTGGGGCCACATGTGGCTATTTTAAAATGTGACCAAACATTACAGAATAATCTTTTATACCCACAACAGAATTCAGTTTGTATGCAAATATGTGATCAATATTGCTAATACAAAAACATGTTAGCTCATGTTAGCCCGTTGTTTACTTAAATAATCCAACTTTTTTCTAGGATCTTTCTCTCAAATCCATCACAGTTACCTTTAAAGAAGCTGAAGACTACATATTATTAAGATTTAGCAAATAAAAAATTCTGCCTGAATAGTTTAGTTGAACTAGTTTTTATGAAATTAGGTATAAATTATATACAGTATTTTTCTTGTTAATATGAATATGGTCTTTCCATTTGTCCTGATGTGTAAAAATAATACTAAATAAAAAAGTCCACAATATATTTTTTTGTTTTTTTGTCACCTCCACTGGCCATGAAGATTCCCGAAAAGGCCCACGGACCAGCAGTTGCTAATCACAGTTGTAGCTTGTTTTGTGGCTCTGGACACATTTTATTAGTGAGACAAGGAGCACAAATGTCTCTTTTGATTATAAAGTTTGGGGCAATGGAGACAGGAGACTGGTTAGTGGAGGCACCTGGGTGACACTCTGACAGGTAAGAGTGGCAGGCTGGAAAAAAAAAACACTAAGAAGCTGCTGAGGATAACAGGACATGCAGGAAACAGAAAACTAACTGGAAATGAGAAAACAAGATAAGAACAAACAATGAAACAGTCTGAAAAAGAACAAAAAGAACCAAAAAACAAGAATCATGACAAACAGTTAATTCTATTAAATAGTGAAGGATATAGGGCTAAAAAAAACATTGAGTCAAACTTTCTGCAGCTTATTCTCTCACACTTTATGGTCTAGAGATTCAAATTGTGAGTAAGTAAACAGATTCTTTGTCTGAGCAGCCAGAGAGGTGAGTCAGGTACCAACAACCCTGCCCTGTGTTGGCTCGACTCCCTCCTTTCCTGTTGAACAGCAGTGGAAAAAAGCAGCACACGGGTGGAGGAGAGACGTTGGGGACGGGGTGGTGGGAAGCTGGACTGTAAAAAGCTCCTCTGTCCAGGTTTTGGCCTGTAGCCAGGCAGCAGCAGCAGAGACGTGTTAGAGCAGGTAAACAAGGCCAGACACACTTCACAAACTCCACACTGAGTTGTAAATCAGTTAAAAAAACAGCTTTGTATGGGCTTTGCTCGAGGACTTTAAGCCGAACCTGGGAGATAAAAGAGGAACTTTGGCACAGGAGCTATATAAAGTGAAGGAAGGGGACAGGAGCGACTGCTTTATCTGCAGGTGAGGAGAGGAGAGTCCAGACTGCAGGCCATGGCCACGTGGAAAACTCTGGGAGCTCTGCTGCTCATACTTCACACTGGTGAGAAAAGCTTCTTACACTTCAAATAAAGTCAACTTGGATTTGTGCAACTTCACGTTTACATCCCCAATAGTTTGATTCATTTCATGAGTTACGTAAGTGGTATTTAAATTTACACACATTTCTTCAGCAGAAAATATTCACAAGTGAATTAAATGAAATTTTTAGTTTTTTCAGCTAATAAAGTAAACTATTAAGATGTGATAAAAAAATGCTGTAATCAAGTGTTCAGATCAAAACAGAAGAAAGAGATTTTATTTTATTTTGAAAAAAACGCACAATCTGCTTGAGTTGATAAGCCACTCAAAGCATAAAAATAAGTTATCAGAATATTATTCTAATCAACTTAAAATAATAAATCAGTATGTGTGATGCATCAGTGATAAACAAAATAAATTTTCTTCAATTTATTTATTTATTTATTTATTTAATTTTAAAAAAAGCCCATTAAAAAAATCTATTTTAGAATGAAATGGGTGCAGAAAGAAAAAACAAAATCTTATTCTGCACCTTTAAGGTTTAAAACGTATTTAACAAAATGATGTTTTTTGATAAAGAAAAATGGCAAATTTTACTGAATTTATAAAAAAAACATATTTTTTTGATGTAGTCTCAACTTTACATGAAGCCACTAAGTAAAACAAAATGTGTAAATTGTTATTATTTTCAAAAAAAAAAACAAAAAAAACTGATGATTTGTAAGTAATTCATTTTGGGAAACCTCCATGCTGAGTCCTAAAGGGCAAAACTTTAGGTCTACCATTGGGGGTGGGGGGGGGGGGTGGGTATGCTCTATGATTATTTATTTATTTATTGAATCATTTACTTTTATAAAACGATTCAGGATATTTGGGAGGTAAAATACATTGTAATGCTTTTACTGTGTTTGTTATTAACTCGGCACCCTTTCTGTTCCACGTTCCCTTTTTTGACTGGATCAAATTATTTTAGGGGTCATAACCCCACCAACCCTCGGTGCAAATTACGCTTATGCTAAAAAGAGTAGAGATAGCAACACTCCTGAAATATTTTAGAAGTTTTGCGGAGAATGACTTACGAGAACAGATTACCTGTTGTTGCACAGAACTGTGTCAGAATGTTTCTGTTAAAGGGCACCTATCATGCAAAATTCACTTTTTTCATGTTTTTAAACACCAAAAAAAAAGCATGCATGTTTTGTATAGCCCAGAGATGGATCCTAACTTGTTCTAGGACCCCCATAAGGGTTGCCTTTAAGTAAAATGCATTTCTCTCCGTGTGTCAGTGTTTTGCCAGAGCTCCATCAGATGGTGCACGGTCTCAGAGCCCGAGCAAAGGAAGTGTCGGGCCATGTCTCAGTCGTTTTCTGAAGCCTCCATCCGTCCGTCCCTCCGCTGCATTGAGGGGCCAACGATGGAGGGCTGCGTTGAGAAACTGCAGGTGGGGTTTGATTGAAATAAGACGCTTTTTGATTTGACTTTTTTGACTTTCCCCTAAATTGCAAGATGACACATTCATTGGTTTGTGTCTCTGCAGAAAAACGCTGTGGATGCCTTGTCCATGTCTGCCCCAGACATCTACAACACAGCGAAAACCACCAACTTCAAAATGGCTGCGACTGAATCGAAGGCTGGAGGTGAGACTGCTGGTTTGTTTTAGCTGAGATGGTTTAATCGCTTGCTTCTCGTTAATAATAATCTTCAGAATACTCACAAAAATCACCTGCAAGAAATCACAATCACTGTGATTTAAGTTATCTTATAAGTTGTTCATTTAAACTTTCCTCCCTTAAAACAGTCACAGTGTAAAAGTTAGTTTTGTTTGACATATTTTATCGTCTTTTGGTCATAGACCAGGGGGTTCAAACTGATTTTCACCGAGGGCCACATGAGCGTTATGGTGGCCCTCACAGAGCCAGTTTAACTTTGATGTTCAATATTTAACTTCAGCTAAACACATTCCTTGTCTCATTGCTACGACTGAGTGCTGCTAACAGACAATAACTGAGCTCTACTTGGTATCTCCTGCATAGAAACAGTGTTTTAACACGTCTTCTTATAAACACTGAAAAGTACTACGTGTACCACTGACTAAATGTCAAATAAATAATACAGAAATATCATTAAAATTCAGATAGTTTTACTCACTTATGAGTTGTTGTAAGTAGCTGCTGTCTTAAATTCTGAATTTTCCCACTTTCCTACAGGGAATTCCCAGCATAATCAACATGCATTATGGGAGATGTAGTTTATGGCTTTAAAGCAGCTTATTTTGAGACATTATTACTGTGCAATTCAACTAAATTGCTCAGGTGCAGGACAAGAATTTTCATCTTTCACCTTTTAAATGTATTTATTTTGTTGCATTTAATATAAAAATTCAAAGTTTACCATTGACACGGGTCATAGATGGTGTAAATAAAAGTACGCTGCTTGTGAAGGACTTTGTTTAACCTGATACACATGTTGCTTCTCATAAAAAACTAAACCATAGATTATCTTACGTCAATAAATTAATAAACACACACACACACACACACACACACACGCTGAACATTTTACTTTTTTGTTTTCCCGACAAAATTTTCTTGAATAAGATCTGATGGTAAAATGAAAGAAAACAGATTAGGCTCTTTTTCTAACATCTTATGTGTTAAATAAATATTGTAGATATTGTACCATATCTTTATCATGTAGATCTTCTCCTTTTTATCAGTAGAGATAATGGGCTGTGATGACCTAGTTAATATATTACAGATAAAATGTAAATCGTTGATGTAAGCACTTTCTTGTTAAACCTCTTCCTATTATCTCTGTCTTTGTGGAACATTTCCAAACTGGGGTTGGAGGCTGAACTTTGAGCTTTTAGATCTTGTTTTCATTCCCTGATAATAAAAGTGCAGAATTAATCCTACCTAATAAATCATGTGCTTGTTTTGTTTTTTTCACCAGATATTAGCTCCTACTACGCAGTTGCTGTTGTGAAGGCAAACTCTGGCATCAACATTCACAACCTGGCAGGAAAGAAGAGCTGCCACACAGGGAAAGGCCGGACCGCTGGCTGGATGATGCCTTTAGGTTACTTCATAGATCAGGGCTACATGTCGGTGATGGGCTGCAATATTCCACAGGGTAGGAGAAACAAAAACAAGTCCATCCATTTACTGAGGAAAAAGTCATCAATGTTTCCTGTTTTTAAGGGTTTAAACCAGTGATTCCCAACCAGGGGTACGTGTGCCCCTAGTGGTACGCGAGCATATTACAGGGGGTACGCAGAAAAATTTCCCAGGTGTGTAAAAAATTTAATAAAAATAGAACTGGGATTAGTAAGTCCCTATGATTTCTGAGACAGAAATGCAGAATTGACAAAACAAAATGGAATCAAATATAAAACGTGAAATTGCTGAATTTGCTCATTTGGCTTCCTGTACCTGTACACTTTAATCTTTATTTAATTACTTATTCACTTTCAAGGCAACATATTTATCTTTATGTTTAATTTGAGTTGAAAAGAATAAAATGCCTGAGAATAAAATGGTCTAGTTAATGGGATTAAATAAATAATTTTCATTTAATTATCAGCTGTTGTACATAATAGTTTTGGAGAATCATCATTATGTTTGACAGAGGGGGTACTAGGGGTATGACAAATTCAGGGGGTACACAAGTCTAAAAACGTTGGGAACCACTGGTTTAAACGACACATCTGCATCCATTTGTTCATCATCAGCATCACTGCTACATTTTATTTTAGGTGTTTGACTTTTTTGCTCCAAAAATAATTTTAAAAAGTACAATAACTTTAATTTGAAAAGCAAAAAAAGAAGAAATTATTAATAAAAAAGCATTAAATTACATTAATACATTGTATGACTATGAAGTATGAAGAAAACATTTAGTTTATTGTTATTTTAACTTGTTTTTCCAGAGACAGATAAAAAAAGAAAACAATTCTGGTTTCACTTTTATGACAGCTTATTTAATAACAGCTAAACTGATTTTGTGATTTATGATTTGTTTATTTAAAATGGGACAGTTCAATTTAACAAAAAAAAAAAGACAATTCCTAGGTTGAAAATTAATATTTTTCATCTGTAGCCCCTTGGCCATGATGTTTAATAGCAATAAAACACAAGAATATAAATACAACAATAACACACAGTTAATAAGAACAAGAAATAAGATTAAACAAATCCAGACACACTAAAAAAACTAAACATTACTGATAGAAAAAAAACAATACAGTACAAATATAAAATACCACACATCTAATATAATTTCTATTTAGTGTTGACAGATGTATGAATCATCAACTTGTGGAGAGTATGCCCTATTAGCATATTAGCTTGCACACATTTTCTTTAAAAAAACTTTCATGCAAAGTTTTCATGCAGAGTCAAAAAATCGAGGAGGAAGATACAATGCCACTACTTTTACCTTGCGCATATACTACTTTAAACATGTTTAGCATTTACATGAAAAAAAATCCAATCAAAGTTGGTTCATTGATCAGGTGTTGCAAACTTCTTCAACGCGAGCTGCATCCCTGGAGCCAACCAGGACGGTGACCCCGCGTCTCTGTGTGCGCTGTGCAGAGGAGACGCCAGCGGACAGCACAAATGTGAGATGAGCAACAGTGAGATGTACTACAGCTACGAAGGAGCTTTCAGGTAAGAAACATTCATATGGCACATTTAGGCTACAACCCCTTTGTCTTTGTTCCACCGGTGGGCAAAAACGGTGCTGCTTCTGTAAAAATCAACTTTGCCCTTACAAGCAATAAGAAATGTTGAAAGGCTTTTAAGGAATTTTGGGGACGACTGTCAAGGGGTTAAAATTAGATGCAAAAAGACTATGTGCATTTAACACAATTTTATCCTGTTTTCTGTTCGGCTTTGTTTTACACAACTTGTTTTGTTCTTTCCAGATGTTTAGCTGAAGGTGCAGGACAGGTGGCTTTCATCAAACACACAACAGTCGGAGAAAACACTGATGGTGACGTCTTACTTCTAATAACTTCTTTAGTATTTAGTATTAATTAGTAACCTTTTCGTTCAGTTGTCACAGTGGAAACATCAACATGTCTTTATCTTCAGGTAGTGGCCCAGAATGGGCTAAGCCCCTGAAATCATCAGACTACCAGCTGCTGTGTCGTGACGGCAGCACGGCTCCTGTATCTCAGTGGAACCGGTGCCATCTCGTTCGTGTGCCATTCCGTGGTGTTGCTGTTAGCAGCGCCATCACACCTTCTGTGGTGTTCAACATGCTGAAGGAAGGTCTGGTAGGTGCAAACAGAAGCATTAACTAAACCCCAGCATGTGTGGTTTTATCACCCCTGGTTTAGTTTCAGGTGCAAAAGTCTTTGCTCTCCTGAGCTCTCCTTTGATGGATGCATATTCTAATAGTAGCTTCTTGCTTTCAGGAGAAGTCTGGCTTCAACATGTTCTCGTCTGCTGATTATGGAGGAGGAACCGTTCTCTTCTCTGAATCCACCACCAAGTTTGAGAGCGTCGAGTCGGACGACCTAAAGAAGTGGATGGGTACCAACTATTACAATGCCATGAGAGCCATGGACTGTAAACCTGCAGGTGAAGCAAGTCTGTTCAACTATAGCCTACAGCTAAACATGTCAGGCTGTTTTAAAATGCTTTAAAAAACATTAGAATTCTAAATTTAACCAGAGAATCTAAATTTTCTGCAAAAATGCAGCATGAATAGTTAATAGTGAAAAAATTTTGCAGAAAAAAAAGACAAACAAAAGATTTGCAGTTTGTTGTAAAATAGTTTTAAAAAGCTAAAATTAGCAACAACAACAAAAAAAGGAGTTGAAAAAGCTGAAAGTAGCACAAAGAAGCAGAAAGAGCATGTTTGCTGAATTAAGCAGTGAGTAATGAAAATTATGACAAAAAGGACTTTAGCTGAAAAAGAACCCCTTTATCAGTCGACCCTAAAATTCCTTAAAAGCCTTTTGATGATTTGATTTGATGTAAGGGTGTCAAGTTAAAGGTAACAACCAGAGGAAGTCATTTAACACCCTGGTTTTCAAAAAAAAAAAAAAAAAGCCCTCCGGTAGCCTCTAGTATAGTTTAAAGTTTAAAGTTTTAAAGGCAGAAACTGCACCGATTTTGCCCACCGATGGGACAGAGACAAAAACAGCTGACAGAAGCATACAGAGCTTAAATTATAAGTAAGACGATAAGAGAAGAATCAAAAAAACAGAACAGCTACAAAGAGCAGAAAGGTAGCTGAAAGTAGTAAAAAGGAAGCTGAAGGAAGCTAAAATTTGCACAAACTTCATTCATTTTCAATTAGAACAAAAATGGCTGAAAAGTCTAAATTGCTGAAATACCAAAAACTCATAGCCAAAATGTCCTGAAGAAACTAAAAATGTTGATGTATAAATTGTTGAAATGGCACAAAAACTGCAGAACAAAATATGTGCTGAAAAACGTACCGCAGAAAAATGGATCACATTTATAGTGTGAAACCTTAAACACTCAGTAGAATACATCAAATAAGCTTTTATACAGAAATTAATTTCTGTCAAATAAAATCAACCATAAGAAAATCTGTAACGAACCACTAATCCTTCATGTGTCTTTATAACAGACATCCCCAGTGCCCTACGATGGTGCGTGCTGACCGGTCAAGAGCAGGAGAAGTGTGCCGACATGGGTGTGGCCTTTCAAAGTAAAGGCCTGACTCCCAGAATTACCTGTGTGCACGGAGACTCTTTGACCGACTGCATGAAGAGAATTAAGGTGACAGATGTTTAACTGCTGTTTCAGCTTATTTAAACAGAGGGAGATGAGCTCTAATAAACTTGCATGGCCTCGTGGAAAGTGTTTTTTGATTTGATTGGACTTTTTTTATATATATTTGTGTAGAACAACGAGGCAGATGCAATCACCCTGGACGGAGGTTACATTTACACGGCAGGCAAAGACTACGGCTTGGTTCCTGCCGCTGCAGAGAGCTACACAGGTGAAAACAAACAGGCAATGCGGACAAATCGGGGGTCGCTCGTCTGGTTTTCGAGGCAATGCAGTCTTTAACTGTTTTTCATTTGTAGATGACCGTGAAGGTTCCACGTACTACGCTGTGGCGGTGGTGAAAAAGAGCAGCACTGACATCCGTAACCTTGATGACCTGCGCGGCCGTCTCTCCTGTCATACTGGATACGGTCGCACGGCTGGCTGGAACGTTCCGGCGTCAGCCCTGATGGAGAGGGGACTGATCCACCCTGAGCACTGTGAAATTCCACAAGGTTAGTGTCTGTGTGTGTGTCTGTGTGTGTGTCTGTGTGTGTGTCTGTGTGTGTGTCTGTGTGTGTGAATGTGAGCGAGTGTCACAGAGGTTTGATTTCAACTATTCAACATAGGAGCTTCACATTTTTTTATTGTTTACCTCTGATAAAGGGCTATCCGTAAAGCAGCACTAATCTAAAAATTAGTTCTACTAACCCTAAAGCACTAACTAAAAGACTGCTAAGAAGTCATCAGAATAGATTTATTGTTATTGGTGGGGGTCAGGTGGGATGTGCTCATTGGTGGGCTTCAGTGGTGGGCACAGTTCCCCTAAAGCACTCAGAGGAACTAATTTTCTGATTAGTGCTTTAGGGCTTTTGCTAATTTCCACAAAAAGGTCCCACCCTCAACTTTGGGAAACACTACACTAGATGAAATATTAACAAAATTCTGCACACAGAAAATACTGTTTCATATTGACTCTGAGGAATGTTCCATGGGTCAGCTGGGTTTTGAGTGCTTTAGAATTACCTTTTGCTAAAATTTTTAAGTGCGTTAGTGCTTTAGAATTAGGGGACCTAAATATTAGCTAGAGGGGCATCTTTTGGGCACCCTGTTTGTTTGGTTTTTTGATGCCTTCTTTCAGTGTGGTGACATCTCAGGACACACTCAGACCTTTATCCCTGATCTTAGAATTTTTAAATCTTTAGGGCGACTCAGAAAGGGTGACTATTTTCCTCATCTTGAACACTCATTGTGTCTTTTTGTTTTGTATTTTCGTGACGTCAAGCGGTGGGAGGATTCTTCAAACAGAGCTGTGTACCCGGTGCCAATCAACCTGGTTTTCCGAACAATCTGTGTGATCTGTGTGTGGGAGACAGCTCAGGACAGAATAAATGTGAAAAAGGAAAAGACTTGTATGATGGATACGATGGAGCCTTCAGGTACTTCTATATTGCTCATCTCTCCTATAATAAATTTGGGATTTTAAAATAATGGTTCGCTTTATTTATTTTTGTTGCTGTTTTTGTTATTCGTTCAGGTGTCTGGCTACTGGAAAGGGAGACGTTGCTTTTGTCAAACATACCACCGTCTTCCAAAACACAGACGGTAAGAGGGTTTCCACCAAGATTTCTTTTTGAATGACCCATAAACCCAGGATTTACCTCAACTGGTTGTTCTTTTTCAGGCAACTCGTCTGAATCCTGGGCTGTAGACCTTCAGTCCAAAGATTTCCAGCTGCTGTGCACGCAGAACACCAAAGCTGAGGTGTCACAGTACAGACACTGTAATTTGGCCAGAGTGCCTTCTCACGCTGTAATGGTCCGAGCAGATACCAACATTCATGCCGTCTATGGGCTTCTGGCTCATGCACAGGTGAGTCTGTTCATAAAGGACTTTTAAATGTCTAAGAATGAGTAAGGAAGTCAGAGATTTGAGGTTATTAGTGTCAAGTAACTTTTATGATATGATCAAAATTAAGACTACTGCACAATCAGTGGTTGCTACATCCTTGTAGCAGGAGGCTATCTATTCCTGAGCCAGCCATTATTCTGATTAATGATAGGCTGGCACTGCTAACTGAGAGGCCTGCGCTGGCAAATGAGAAGGAGACTATTTATTTGTGTTAGCATAGGAGAGGATAGCAAAAAATTTAACTTAAAACATATTACTGTGAAGCAGACAGCTTTCTTTACCACCTGAATTAGCAGCCATGTTTATCCTTGTCTACTGGTCGACGGCACACATGGGAAGAGAAAAAAACAAACACTGCTGTCAATCAATTGACAAGGGCAAATGCAGCTGCTAAGAAACACCTGTCAGTGCATGTTGCTTAGGTTTTACATGTCAACCATTTTTGTTGAGCAAGTTTTCTTTATTCATAAAACTTTGTTTCTAATAAAGTAGATAAGCAGCCTAGGCATGCTAGTTGCAAGCCTCTCCAATCACACCAGCTTATCCATGCTAGTCGCTAGCTTCTCCAATACTAATGCCAGCTTATCCATGCTTGTCATTAGCTTCTCCAATGCTGATGCCAGCTTATCCATGCTAGTCGCTAGCCTCTCCAATCACACCAGCTTATCCATGCTAAACACTAGCCGCCATGCTAACACCATCTTATCTATGCTAGTCGCTAACCTCTCCAATACTAACACCAGCTTATCCATGCTAGTCATTAGCTTCTCCAATGCTAACGCCAGCGTGTTTATGCTAGTCACTAGCCTCTCCAATACTAACACCAGCTTATCCATCCTAGTCATTAGCTTCTCCAATGCTAACGCCAGCTTGTTTATGCTTGTCGCTAGCCTCTCCAATACTAACACCAGCTTATCCATGCTAGTCATTAGCTTCTCCAATGCTAACGCCAGCTTGTCTATGCTAGTCGCTAGCCTCTCCAATGCTAACGCAATCTTATCTATGCTAGTTGCTAGTCTCTCTGATGCCAACACCAGCTTATCCATGCTAGTCACTAGCCTCTCCGTTGCTAAAGCAAATTAATAGTCTCCTTATTATTTTCCAGCGCTGTCCTCCCAGCGGTGTCGGCCTATCATTAATTAGATCAGTAGCTGTCTTAGAAATAGCCTCCTGCTAAGGATGTAGCAACCGCTGGTTGTGCAATAGTCTTAATTTTGGCCCTCATACCACGCCATACCATAATGCATCACAAATGAACCAAAAATTAACTTTACCTTTTGTTTGCAGTGTTTAAACTTTACAGGTTTGATAAAAAGATATCATACATGGGATTATTTGGTTCCTCATTACTAATAATCCCATAATATTACATTTTCATGTGTCCTCTTGCAGGCCTACTTTGGGAGCGACCAGGGTTCTGCTTTCAAGATGTTTGACTCCAAGGCCTACACCGGCACAGACCTCATTTTTAAAGACTCCACCATTCAGATGGTGGCGGTGGGCGACAAGAAGACCTACCAGGAGTGGCTGGGTCAGGCTTACCTGAACGCACTGATCGACATGGACTGCAACTCATCAGGCGCAGGTAACGTGGCGCTAAGGGAAAATTCTTTGACTCATTCAAAGTATTTTGGTAATATCTGACTGTTTTGGTACAAACGCTTTGAAATTTTGTTTTTATTGTATTACAGTGGTCTCATCTGTGTGGCTGCTGCTGCTGGCCCTGCTGAGCACTGTTCTGGCCAACATCTAGAAGTGACCAAGTCTACCACCTCTTTTCTTTCTATTCAGTTTAATTTTTTTCTTCTTTTCTTTTTAATCTTTTGTTTCATCAAATTTGACACAAGTTTACTTGACTTAAATTCCGTCCATGGCGACATTGTTTTGATTTAGATGGTGCTACCCTTAAAGCGAATCAAACAAGTTCCTTTGGCCGATTCTCGAGTTAGCTCTATTTTAACCAGCGTGAGGACGATGGAAGGTGCTGTTGCCACTTTGTTTACGGAAGGTGGGCTGCCATATCAGTGTGTATGCTGCCACCTGTTACATTTTTTTTCTGGTGCATCACTGCCTCTCCAGATCTTTAAGTTTGCAAGGGTTGCCACATCAAGCGAACTCGCACGAAATCTTTGACAATAGTTTTACGCCGGATTTATCGAAAACTAAAACCAAACTCCCCAGTGTTAGGATTTGTGTTGATTAAAAGTAAAGTCAGATTGCTTAGAAATGAAGAAAATAGATTCCATCAGAAATTTACTGGGTTTTATTTTATTTTATTCTAAGGGATTACTTATTAAAGACTAAGAAAACAGCTATTTGTTTTAGTAATTTTAAAATTTTATCTGAATTTTGTTTGAATCAAAGCAAAAAAATGTTTTTTTGTCTTAATACATAATACGTTGTTATTACAAAATGAGGTCTTACAAGACTAAATAGTTAAAATGCAGTATTTAAAATTAATTTATCTCATGTCTCCTGACTGAAACACCTCACAAAAAAAAAAATCTGAAGCCAACCTGTTCTCATCATTCAGCTGCTTGATACCATTTTCTGTTTTAAAATGTTGATTGCGTTTGTAATTTCCTGTTCTGTTGAGATACTGTATATATTTTTTTATGAAGCTCAGGTGCCATATCAGTGTATATGTACTGACTCATGCTGTCAGACTAATGCCTTCTCTTCCTTCTGATAGAGATGTATTTCAATGTGAAATGAATAAACGTGACTAATATTTAGTTGCCAGACCAGTGTGTCTGCATAAGTATTACTGCTAAATTTGCTGTCTGTGCTTGTCTAAATGAAATAAACCTATACAGCAAACCATACAATTAAGCAGTTCTTCATTATTCAGTTATTAGTTTTCTAGATTTTTTGCAAAGTTTGTGTCGATTCATTAGGCAATTCGTTAATTTTTCTTTCATTATCCCATGTTTTTTCCGAACTGTAATTTCCCTTCATTCATTTTACAGCACCGTTGAATATAAATACATAAGAATTTCACAAAAATCATAGATACAAACTTAAAAATTACTATTACTAAACACACACATTACCGTAATTAAAGATTAAAGACTTTTTGCCGATTTTCGATATGCCGATATTGTTCAACACTTAATTTCCAACTTCGATATTACAAACCAATATTAAGGTGACATCACATAACTCCTGTCAGGGACATTATGCCTGCTTTTTGATACCCCACTGGAGACATTCCATAGGTAACCATTGTACAAAAATAAAAACCATTTACTGAAGTTAGAGATTTGACATTTTTATGCTAATATCGGACTGATATCTGTAGGCTGATATTATTGGACATCCCTAACAGTAAGTATTACTTTCATAACGAGAAACATTTACTTGGAAAAGTCTTTCTTCTGCTGGACATTGTTTTGTAACTATTTATTTGTATTCATTTTTTTCATATTCTTTCAAAACACCAGAATTTGTACATAACTTTATTTTTTTATTTTGTCTATTTGATGACATCATTAAAAAATATTAAATCAGATGTTATGGTTTGTTACTCAGTATCAAGACTTTTTACTCTTGAGTACAAACTTTTGGTTACTTTGTTCACATCTGTCCTAAACAGGAAAAATTACAAATCCATTCACTTGATTGTTTTCTTTTAAACCAAACCACATTTAAACTTAAAAGTGATATTTGAAATTAGATCCTTTATTTATACACTGAAGGCAGGTGAATTCGTATCTCTCTCTATATATAAACACACACACACACATCATAAATCTTCACATGTATGTTTTTACAATAAGTTTTACAGCTTTAAAAGCCTGTTGGTAGGACCGGCATCATAAAATTATTATTTCACAAAGGAAAAAGTTAACAATGAAAAGAAAACATATTTGTGTTGATCCTTATTACTGAATGTTGAGAAAGTTTCTGGAGATAATCCCAGGTGTTCTTTCAGTTTATCGACACCAGTCATCTAACTTTTCATAAATGTTGTGAGAAACTAAAACTGTACTTTTACTGATCTGCTCAGCAACCACCACCCCTGAAAATATTGAAATAATGCAGCTGTTGAGGCAGGTTCTTCTTGCATCATTTCTTCAGTCGCTCCAAACGTGAAGCTTCGCCCCATTGTCAACAAGCAGACACAACATCCTCGAACCATCCTGTCCTCGTTATTTGATCCGTCTGGAGCCATCCTTCCATCCCTCTTTCACCTCCTTAACAAAAGTCTCGCGGACTCTCCGGAGGCGGCCGCTCACTTCCTGCATGTCGCCGGGGACCTTGCCAGCCTCCTCCCGGACCTGCCGCAGGGTCTGGGAGCGCAGGACCCGCTCCGACGTGTCCCGGCCGACGATCTGAGCCTTGGTGATGGCGTAAGCTGTGATCTGGGCCGCCCTGCGAATCGGACGAGACTCTGCCAACTTCTCGACCACTTGGAGGTTGTTGACAAAGTATGCTAGCATGCGAGAGAGCATTTTGTCCACCTGAGTGTCCGACGGTCTTTCCGGTTCTGTCCTGTAATGACAAGAGTTTTTGTTAATCATTTCAGATTATATGTTTATCGACGGTTGGTTTGACTGTATGCTATTAAATATAAACAACATATGAAGCTTACTTTAGGTGAGCCAAACGACCGCTAAAAACACAGCAAATGTCATTTATGAGAAGCTGTTTCTTCTTCTTCTTTTATACTTTGAGCCGGTTGCATTCAAACATTACTGCCCCCTGCTGGATTAACTGCAATTTGCACATTTTATCAATCAGACAGTGGAAACTGTATTTGATTCTATTTTTATTGTATTATTAAAATGTATATCTGTATAAACTAAGTGCGTATTTGCTAATATTTTTGCTTATTATTTTAATTACATTTGAAACATTTAGCTGCAGGATAAATGTGAACCCTATTTCCTAACATGATTACATCTTAAAACTCTTCTCTCATTATATTTAAGTAAAAAAACAAACAAACATTTATGTACCGGTGTACTAGCACTATTAATTATTCCTATTTTCCCCGCAATTGTGTCTAAATTCATTAAGTTATTGCTTTATAAACATAGTTGTAAACTTAATTATTTTTTAGCCAACTTTTTACTTCTACTCCTTACATTTTGATGCAATTATCTGTACTTTTAATCTCCTTACATTAAAAAAAAATGTAAGTAGCAAGTTGTTACTTCTTGACTCACCACCGAATAAATGGTATTTTTTTAAATTCAATAGTTTCACTTGCACATTTTATATCAGAAATTTAATTTTGATACTTAAATACAGTAAATGTCATACTTTACACTCAATTAATATTCTTAGAGGAGACTTTATAGTCCATGGACTATTAACTTTTACTGAAGTTATTTTATGGTCAGATACTATGCACTAACTTAAGTATCCTTTTGGAATACTTCATACAACATATTTTTTGTATTATTTCCTGCAGGGATTTTAATCTGTGCCTCAGGTAAATTGAATAGCATAACCAAATGTACTATTTGTGTACACCGCCCCAAATAACTACATCAAATTGCATTTTTCACCGTTTTTAATTTTGACCACTATTCCTCTTCGATCCTTGTCTCGAAAAGAACACAGAGTTGTAGTTGAAAGCTTTGATCGTAAACCCCCACATAGTTAAAATTATAGGTCATAATATAGTTGTTTCTGATGTTTTCTCCGGACTCTTTATGTGGTAACACCACCCGGTAAGGCTACATCCGTTTGTTTTGTTAGCTTGTTCGTCATCGTTAACGATTCTCCAGCTCCATTTTCTTCTTCTTTCAACAAATTGTTATTTTTCCAGGTGGTTAAACTATTTCCCGGACATTCTCCTGAAGTCATGCGGTTCTTGCTGCTTGTAGCGCTGGCGGCTCTGTCTCTGGGCCCGGCGGCGGTGAGCGGAGCTGAGAAGAAGAAGCTCCAGATCGGCATCAAGAAGCGGGTCGACAACTGTCCCATCAAGTCCCGCAAGGGGGACGTGCTGAACATGCACTACACCGGCAAGCTGGAGGACGGCACCGAGTTCGACAGCAGCATCCCCCGGGACAAACCTTTCACCTTCACCCTGGGAACCGGGCAGGTGATCAAAGGCTGGGACCAGGGCCTGCTGGGCATGTGCGAGGGCGAGAAGAGGAAGCTGGTCATCCCCTCGGAGCTGGGCTACGGAGACCGGGGAGCTCCCCCGAAGATCCCCGGAGGAGCCACGCTCATCTTCGAGGTGGAGCTGCTGAGCATCGAGAGAAAAGCTGAGCTTTGACGAAGAGGAAACCTGATAAAAAGCAGCTTTAAAAACGTAAGCTTGTCCTATATGTTTTAAACACTAAGCTGCTAAGATTAAACCTAAACATTTATTTTTTTTTCTTTTTATTTGTCTTTCAGGTTCCAAGAGGTGTTGCTTTTAACTGAGACCATGATGTTTAACCAGGAGTACAAGTAAAATCTGAAGGCTGAGTTGACTCTGCTCAGCAAAGCCACTGTTCCCTTTTGACTGGCATCGCTTGCGATGATCTGATTTATTGATATTAGCTTGTTATGACAAAAGAACTGATAGTTTGTTCCTGTTAAACACAAGGGCAGCCACATTCATCAACGAGTTCTGATTATTTTCACCCCCTAAGGTTTATAATAACATCATACCCCTTTTTTAATTTACTACAATTTCTCAATGGGTTCATTTATATGTTTACATTCATTTTGTGTTTGTTGACATTCAGTTAGTAGAAAGTAATGCTGGGCACAGATTGTTATAATGATTTTGTTTACTTGCAGTATTTGAAATATGATAATAAAATGTAGACCTTGTGGATAAGAGCTTGTGGTGTTTATTTTTGAACAAATGACATAATGGCATGTTTTCTGAGAGCTTGTTGAAAGTAAAGTGATGCTGAGACAAAAATATCAATAAACAAATATGAACTGTTTGCTAGAACACTTGTAATTGGTATTATAAAAGAAACCAAGATATTTTTCTGTTCTTTTAAAAACAAAGTAACAACAAACTAGTTTATTTATAAAGCGCTTTTCACAGACATAAAATCACAAGCGCTGTACAATAGAAAACACACAAAACAAACAAAAAAGAAACACATGACAAAAAATCAAGACATAAAAGCCTGGGAAAATAAAAATAAAGTAAAATCTAAATAAACTTGTAAATACAAAGCTATTATAATACATTTGACTAAAACAGAAACCTAAAGGTTGTGACCAATAAATAAAAGTGTAGTGTGGGAGTATCCTAGTCAACCAATGGCGTGGCTCCACACAAACACTGTTATTGATGACTTCAGTGAATTATATCATGTAATTTTTAGGGTTTTTACTCAATATTTTATGTAATATTAATGTTTATTTAAAACATTGGTTGCAATATCATGTCTCTTTATTGCAGCATACAAAGAAAAGAAAAAAAAAAGATAGGTGCACGTTTTACCAAATCAGATACCAACAGGTGGCGCTGTGCATCAAGCTGTTTGAATTCTTCCCACCGGAGCCATTTATCAGACGGACCAACAAACCGGAAGTTCTCGACTAGAAGCTAGGCTGCGCTTCGGTGCGCTTTTTTGTATTGTTTTTCCTCCCACAATGTCTGCTAAACTAACCGCTTTACATAGTGATACTTACACTGAAATTAGTCAGTACAGAGATCAGCATTTTAAGGTAAGCAAGGAGAAAACTTTAATCGCAATGTGTATTTTTTCCTCCTGAATTTGATCAATAAACGTTGTCATCCGTTAGCATCAACGCGGCTCACGCGTTGTTTGATTGAATCATGATGTAGCTTCAATTTTGAAAAACACAACCCCAGTTCTATGGTTTTGAAATTTTCACAGCTAGAGAAATGCCTATTTATATTAAAGTTACCTGATATTAGTTTGTCACAACAAAACAAACAGCATCACAGCTGCTTTAAATACAGACTGTTTTTGTTGTGATTGTTTAAACATTTGAGCTTGTTACAGTTATTCAGACTCGGCAAGTATCATTGTTTATTTTTGTAGTTATTTTCTTTAATGATTTTTTTCTTAAAACCCACCTCTTCTCTCTTGTTAGCCTTTAATTTGATTTAATTTTGACTAACATATAATTGAAGGAATGTTTTATTGTATGGACTGCACTGTGGATGTTAAAAGTGCTTAATAAATAAAGCTGGTATTGTATTTATTTTTATTTGTCAAACGTGTAATGATTGCATATGTGTGTATAAACATCAAGACCTAGGATGTTTTTTTTTATAAAGTGTCTCGTGACGGGAAAAACTAGATAACGTTGCATCATCATCTTTTACTCAGTTCTTTGTATTACATTTATTTCAGGGTAATCGATATGAGCAGGAGAATCTACTAAAGCAGAGCAACACTTTGTATGTTGGGAACCTGTCCTTTTACACCACAGAGGAGCAGGTAAGACCCTGAGTAAAACCCAACACTAGCTTCATTGAGTAAGGTGACAAAAACAAATAAAAACATGTGCCAAAGTATGCAATAAGTGCTTTTATGTTTTATAACTTCTCATCCACAAAAGCATTTCTGAGCATGTCGAACTTTAGAGTTTGCTGCAAACTCTGTTTGTAAGACGTACTTCAAATTGTTTGAATTATTCTGTTTTTATTTAGTGACTTTAACTCAATAACAGTATTTGCAGTTAAATGCAAACAAGACTGAGACCAATAATGATGATAAATCCCTGTAATCAGGCAGCACCTTGCTTTTTAAACCCCTTCAGTGAAAAATAGTCTCAGAAATCTGGGTGTTGTCTTTTGACAGTCATTGTAAAACCTTAGTTCGTAACTGTTTTTTATCATTTAAGAACCATTCCAAAGCTGAGATCTTTTGTGTCACAGAAGGAACTAGAGATGGTTGTTCACGCTTTTATTTCTTCTCGTTTAGATTACTGTAACAGCCTCTTTACATGTCTAAACAAATCCTCCTTGGCTCGGCTTCAGTCTGTGCAGAACGCTGCAGCGAGGTTATTAACAAAGACCCACAGGAGAGCCCACCTTACACCTGTTTTAGCCTCTCTGCACTGGTTACCTGTGCATTTGAGGAGTCATTTTAAAATGATGGTTTTAACTTTCAGAGCACTTCATAGTGCTGAATGGACCTTCTGAAGCCTCTCTGTCCATCCAGGACTTTGAGGTCTTTAAATCTCTCTCTCTTTTATTTAACCAGATAGAACCCATTGAGATCAAGATCTCTTTTCCAAGGGTGACCTGGTCAAGAGGTCAGCAGCACACGTTCACAGGGTTGACATAAAAGTTACATTGTAGAAAAGAAAAATGTACATAAAATACACTCGCATTAAAGAGATTTAGACAATGAGTACAAACAATCTAGATGAGGCAAAGTAGTAATCTAGGTGTTGACAGTAGTTTCAAGACTTAATGAAATGAGATTTAAGAGTTAAATAACCTGGTTTTGGTTGAGTACAGACTGAAAAATAAAAGTAACACGTACAGTAGACAAATAGTGTTCAAGACAAACCTAGGCAGCTATCAAACCTCTATAAAGCTTTTCAAGCTTTTTTTTTTTTTCGGTGGTCATTCAAGATTGTCATTATTATTTTTTTATATTATTAATATGAATTCATTGATTTTCTTTTATGAGAGTGAGTTTGTAATGATTTTGTCTGTGTAATATAATGTGTTTGTCACAGTATGCTGAACAGGCCCATGAATACCATAACATGGTTTTAATGGCAAATTTTTGTTAATTATTGCATCTGTAAGTAAAACACTTCAATAAATTGAGATAAGGGGTAGGATTAAATAAGTGTTCACTTTTTCCTACTCCCTTTCAAACAGTAAAGTAGTGGTAATTGGGTTCTTAATGTATGCACGTTTTCTTTGTCCTACTGATTATTTTCTTATTTTTAAAAATCTATATGAAATAAATCTTTCAATAAAAAAAAACCAAGTGGTGGTCCAGAGGCTCTGGACCGCTCTGCCTCTGTTCGCTCGCTGCTACTGACTCTTTTTAAGAAAAATCTTAAGACATTTTTATTCAGACAGTCTTTTAGTTAAGTGTTGTTTACTGTGTTTTAATTGGTTTTTATATATATATTTGTGATCTGTTTTATTGTTTTTAATTAATTAGCTCTCTGTTAAGCACTTTGTGATGTCTGTGGAAAGTGCTGTAGAAATAAAGTTGACTTATTTACTTAACAGGTACATGAGTTGTTTGCTAAATGTGGGGATGTAAAGCGCATCATCATTGGTCTGGATAAAGTCAAGAAGACAGCCTGTGGGTTCTGCTTTGTTGAGTATCCTTTAAGCTCTGACTCAAACAAGAGAAAGTTGATTCATATTTATGCACTGTAAGACCTCATTTTGTAGTAACAACGAATTATGTAATAATGTAATAAAATCAGGCTTCAATTGTAATAAACTTGCGCTACAACCTAATTATGTAATAATTGACACAAAATGTAATAAAAGTCTTCAATGCATTTTGTAATACTCGCAGTCACATTATGTAATAATGTTATTACATTTTGAAGCCTGATTTTATTACATTATTACATAATACATTGTTATTACAAAATGAGGTCTTACAAGCACAGTTTTTAAAAACATTTTTCTGACTGTTTAGTGAGGATCCAGTTTGCTTTGTATTAATATGAAGTTGAGCACAAAGTGTGAACAGCGTTCCTTAGCTGCTTTTGCACCAGATACTACACACGAGGAGACGCTGAAAATGCTATGCGCTTCGTTAACGGCACCCGACTGGACGACCGCATCATCAGGACCGACTGGGACGCGGGCTTCAAGGAGGGCAGGCAGTACGGCCGCGGGAAATCAGGAGGACAGGTGAAGTTACAGTTCTTCTCTTTTTTTTTTTCCCCTTCATCCGTTTGTGCACGCTGCCGCAAGCTCATTGTGCCCTGCGGCTCCGTGTCTTTCTCTCGTAGGTGAGAGACGAGTACAGGCAGGACTACGACCCAGCCAGAGGCGGCTACGGTAAGCTGGCTCAGCAGCATCGATCCACAGATGTACGCAATTCTTTCTAGACTCCGTTCCACCGGCGGTCTGCTTGGACTCCACTTGGAAAAAAACATGCCAACAACATCCTAAAAAATAAAATAATAAAAACTCTGGACATTTTGGATCTGAAGCTTCATGGTGGACAACTCGGACACAACGTCACCAACAATAAGAATGTCCACAGTGGCTTTTATTCATGCTCATCTGGGTTAAACTAGTGTCTAATGTAGCACAGGCTGGAAGAAATTCAAACCTTTTTTGACAATGTTTTAAAACCCACAGATTAATATTTCATTGAGCCTTTTCTGTGTATTTCTAATAGGAATATTAGAAACAGTGGATTTATTAGTTTACTTGAATGAAAGTTTGTCACAAATGAATCTATGATTTTTTTTTTCCCAATAAAATGTTTTTGTTTAAGAGATTTTTTTGACTAGGAGTGATTTTATTATTATTAATTCAAACTGGGGTGGTAAATGCACACTTTTAACACAACAATGACAATTCTGTAGCATATTTCTCTGTGTGAGTCATAAATCTGTTGACAGTTTACTGACTTCAGTCTTTGTTATGAACTGTCTGTGTTTATGTTTAGAGCTTTAAGCCTGGAAACGGTTTTATATTGATCCCCATCACTCTGCCTTAAAAGGTGAAAAATATACTTGGTAACACTTTATTAGACTGATATGACAAACATGATATAACATCATTAAATCTGTAAATTTTGACACGTTTAATACAAACGGTTTAAAATGTCTCGGTTATGACAACTTGACATTGTATATGTTAAATATATTGATATAGAAATGTCAAGAAATACTCTTATTGTATTTACAGAGTCATGTGATTGTATCACATCATATGATTTCTTGGTTAATGTCAAATTGTCCTAAAGACATATGTGAGCCATCATATCGAAATGAGGATTAAGTCAAAATGACCTAACTAAATTTTAGATTCCTGGCTTTAAAAGCTACATTTTGATACCTGGATCATTCTGATATCATGAACTTATCCAGTGATATAACTTAATACGTCTTGTTGGTTTCAATAATACATTACTGTTTGGTCTGAATCCTAATTTTATGTAAATTTATTGAGTATTTTTTGATGTTTATATAAAGAGTAAACCTCAAATATTATTTGTATATTAACATTGCTAGCTCACAGGTAAAAATTCAAAAATGTAAGGTGTTTTTCCTCAAAATAAAGATGTTTTTTTGTTGCTACTGCAAAAATAATGCTTCAAAAAATGTTTTTGTTTTACACTTCAGACAGTTCATTCAAATGATACATTGATATGGCAATAATTCATTATATTTTGACAAAATGCAATTTTGGCACACATTTAAAAATTAAAGTTAAAGAAAAAAAATGAAAATGTGTATTGAAACAAATCAGACAACAAATAAATCACAAATCAGTGCAGTGGACAAACAGTTCTCTGAAGCACATTTTCAAACTGAACACAAGATGGCAGCAGAGGAGATGGAGTTCTTATCAGGGTAACAGGATGTCTGCTTCTTAGTGAAGTGAAAACATGAAACCTTTTTGTTCGTGATTATAACTCAGTACTTTGTTCAGAACAACTAATTCATCTATAAAAACAAAAACAAACTCTGGCTTGTAGAGCAACGACTCCATCTTTTTGCTTAAACTTGGACCAGGCCGAAGCTTTGAAACAAAATGCTTTTGTTTCTGAATCAGTGATGCTTGTAACCAAATACAACATAAACTGAAGTTTCCTTTCAGTTTGTGCTGTCAGTACTTTGTACAATAATATATTATACAGTCAGTACAGAATACGGTATGTGCTTGTACCTAATCTGTCAGTGTAGAATAAAACCATTTAAGACTTGGGAATTGAAAACAATATATGGAGGACCGAAACTGACATCATTAGAAATAAAAACAGAAATATATAAATGGAACAATAAATAAATAAATGCACCAATTAAATTAAAAAAAATAAAAACCTTACCTCATGTTTTATCATTTAATTAACCTTCATATTTACTTTTCCAGCTTAGTTCCAATAAATTCTATATTTTAGCACATAATTTACATTTTACTCTTTAAAATATATATATAAATATATAGTATTTTTCATTTTTTTTGCACATGCATTTGTGTCTCCTAAATGACACTGTTTTTTTAAACTGTTTTAGCTTGTGCTGACTCAGTTTAGGCAGCACAAGAAGCATGCACAGTAGATCTGCACATGGATCCTGCTTCTTCCTGTCTGTCGACCAATAGGAGAGGAGCGGACCCATGAAGGACCGCCCACATTATTTGCATAATGAGGCAGAAATGCATAAGGTAAAGTAAAAACAGACAGTGGAATGTAAAAACAACACATAAAAAGACTTGTAGGAAAAAATATAAAAAAAATGGAATCATTTAAGAGACATAAATGCATGTACAAGTAAAAGGTAAAACAAAAAACTGATATTGTTAAAATGTAAATTATGTTCCAAAATTAGTAATTTATTGTAACTAAGCTGGAAAAATAAGAATGAAGGTCAATTAAATTATAAAACATGAGCTGAAGTTCTAATTTTTTTAATGTAATTGGTGCATTTTCGATGTATTTATTTATTTATTTATTGGTCCATTTTAATATTTCTTTTATTTATAATTATGTCAGTGTCTGTCCTTCATAAACAACATGTCTCCTGGATAAAGTCACAGCTTTTTTTATGCACTGTTTTCTACATGTTTGGCATTTGGTGCAGAAAGTTATTTCTAAGATAAAAACAAAAAGAGGTGAACAAAAATAACTCAAAGTAGAAATTTAAAAAAGCTTAAAATTAAATTGGTTTGAACATTTAACATTGGGTTAACTATGTTCCAATTATACCATCTTCCGCCACTTCAGTTGTGGCTATAAAGAAAGCTTAACGTGTATAAATCGTTTTCTCAAAGGGTAAGTAACGTTAAAGTTGAAGAGTAGCAGATTTAAAGATATGGGTGGGCTGTGTTTACAGACCACCGTTTGTCTCCCCTGCACAGCTGTAATCTCTGTTGTCAGCCTCCTTTATTATAAAAATGCAGGTGGATCGAGGAGCTGAAGCAGCTTCAGACTCAACTGCTTAAAGGACTAAAAGGATTTAAATTTGTTCTTCATACTGTGGAAAATCTGTTTACGATCCATAGGAGTTCTCCACATCCAGATGGTGTATATTTATTGTGAGCCTGAGGATTTTTCAATTTTTATGCTCCAGCACTAAAATATGGAGCTTGACTGAGCCACCAAATGCGCTCTACATGATATGGTTACTGCTGATTTACATTAGCTATTATCAGTCGGCTACAAACAGTTCAAACGGGGTCAAGTGAGAATTAGACAGACCCAAAGCCAAATCCGGAATTAATAAGACATTATGCTAACGAGGGCTGAAATATGGAAAGAAACACCTTCAAATCTCCTTCTTAGTCATGTTTAAAAAACAAATCATTACCGAGGCAGGCTGTCAGAAGCTTGTAACAAACAATGCGGGGAGGAAAATCTCCCCACGTAACAATGAAGACTAACCGGTCTCAGCGTTGGCTCTAGAGTGGGCGATAACACGGTCATTAATCTGTGATTAAAAAACGGGGCTTCGTGCATAAACGGGCAACTCAAATCCACATTTTTTAGCTGTTCAATGCATTTTGTTGTGTACTTGTAGTCTCCAGGAGCAGAGAATAGTTGGATTTAGTCTCTCCTGGTGCTGTGTAGATATTTGATTTGAGACACACCTCAGAAAAGCGGTGAAAGAGGGGCTTGTGGAGTTACAATAAGGAGCAAATCAAAAGCATTGCAGTTCCATTTTATATAGACCCAGACTGAATTATTTAAATGTGAAAAAGACGGATTTAAACGAATGATATGTCTCCTTTAAGGAAACATTGAGTCTTCAGTATCATTTTCTATTTGGAGTTCCAGCTGAAAGGGCCTGTCTGTCATTTCTGCTGCTCTGGTGATGCTTGCAGGTTGTTATAGCTCGCAGGTATTTCAGTGATAAATGTTGGTTCTAATATCATGCTCCACAACACTCTCAATACCCTGCAGCTTTTAGGAGAACCTTACCTCATCCCTGGCGCTCCAACACTGCCACAGTACACGTGTTCCTACCGCTCATGCGCTAAAGATTAATGTCACTTGAATGAAACACTTATCAGGATGAAGCTTTAACACTTTTTTCTGCTTGTAAAACCTTTGATTTTCTCTGGCAGAGTTGGGAGTTTTATCACAGCTCGACTCGCCGTCAAGCTTAAATTTGGAAATGTCGTTTCCCTGGTTCCATTGTGCAGCTCTAAGTGGAATTACGTGCAGAAACAACTGTCATACTTGAGCTCCTCTTGTTTGATCCACAGACCGTCGGTCCCTTCAGTAATAATGTTCGGGCTAATTGAACACCGTTATAATTAAAGGAGAATTTTTCAGTCTGTTGGAATTTTGCACAGTCCATTTGCTTTCCATGATTGGTCTACTTTCTTCCTCCCGGTGGCATCACCACTGTCTTTGAAAAGCAAAAAGCATACCCTTGCTCCCAAATGCAAGCAGCAGGTAAACACCATTCATGACCCCAATTTAGACATTCACGGCCTCCCACCACTGAAGAAGGGAGAACTCACTGGAACAGAACGAGTATTTTGCTTTCCCAGTAATCTCAGTGGTGAACAATTTAAACACAGGAAATTTGGGTATGACTTTATAATAACTGGGCCTTATTTAGCCTTATTTAATCATCAATAAATGGTTAGTTAACCTTGAAAACATTATTATGATTCGTGCTTATTAAGCTATAAATTAACACATTTAGTAATTCTTTAAAGGCTCATTACCTCCAAAACCAACATACTCATTGTTTATTCATGTATAACTCTATGTTTTGTATATAAATGCTCATATAAATGTACTTTCACACAATGCGTTAGACATGTATTAAAGTGCCTGTGACATCCATGAAATACAAAAAGTCAAAGAAAATACATTTATATTTAAGAAACTTGGCATAATACACATGAGTTGAACCATTATGACACATAACGGACATATTTTCTTTTGAAATGCTCAGCTAAAGTGAAACAAGAAGTGACATCAAAGGGGAACTCTTTGAGAAAGAAAACTCTGGTTTTTGTTTATTGAAACAATTTGAACTATGACTCTTTCTCATCTCTCTATAATAGTGATTAAAATATTCTTAAGAAACATAAGATTCTTCTCTACAGTCTGTTAGCCATTTTAGCAACACTCTGTTTACATTCAGACATTCCCCTTTGACATCACTTCTTGTTACTTCACATGCAAATATCTCAACAACTGTTCATCTCAGCAGCATGAAATCTTTTTTACAATAAGTTATCAATGTTATCTTTCCAAAAATACATTTATCTTTATTATAAAAAATGATGTCATGGGCACTTTAATGGTTATAAAATATTTGAATTGACTGTTTGTTTTTTGGTCTGCTTTCAACGAGTGAAAAGGAACTTGGGGATCGAACTGGTTCCAGGACGACTCCCCTAACCACTCCACCTAATAGTTAATTCATGAGTTATTAAGCATGAATAAACAATGAATGTCTAGGTTTTAGAAGTAATTGAACTTTATGGTAAAGCATTAATAAATGTGTTGATTTATAGCTTATTATGAATCACCCTTAATTAATGATGTTTTCAATGTAACATTTATTAATGATTAAATAAGAGTAAATAAGATGTAGTTCTAAAGTGTTAATTTTGAAGTGAAATTTTGATAGAGATGGATGGATGGATGGATGGATAGATAGATATTCATTTGGCTTTTTTCCTGTATTGCAAACCATAAAAAAATCCCATGAAAGATTTGGTGATGGATTTTGGACTTGATCCAAACTAGTATTTTGGTGTCTCTGGCAGGATTTGTTCTGAACACAGGAGGACACGAACCACCAGCTCCTCCAGATAAAACTGAACCTGTCATCAACAAACAAATTCTTAAAGCATCAAATCAGCTGTGAAACCTCAGTTTGTTGTTTGTCACTGTGTCCTCTACTCATCCATGAAGAAGATTTGATCAAACAGGAGCTGCTGCTGCTGCTGCTGGTGGGGGCTGCCTCTCAGCAAGTTGGGCTCCGTATTTAATGCATCAACGCTCCCCGAGATTAGCTAATGATGTCCAGACCCACCTTTCTGCTGACAAATAAGCAGGATCCTGCAGAGCCTGTGTCATGTACAGGTTCCTGACTAACATGTTGTCAGACTCCTCCTGCTCCGAGATCTATATTTATCCTGCCTGAAACGCCTGACAAGGCATCTGTATTTCTGTCACCTAGTGAAGGTGTGTTTGTGTGTTTACTGGATTTACTTAGGCTTCCTTTTTGAGAAATATATAACTAAAGTTATGGAGAACCAAAACTGACATAATTAGAAATAAAAACAAAAATATTAATGGACTAATAAATATAGAAATAAACTTAAAATGCACCAATTAAATTAAAAAAAGGAGAACTTTACCTCATGTTTTATAACATAATTATTTATTTTTTCAGCTTAATTCCAATAAATTATATTTTAGCCATTAATTTACATTTTACTGTTTTTAAAAAATATCTTTTCATTTTTTTCCAAGCTTGTTCATGCATTTATGTCTCTTAAATGATTATATTTAATAATTTTTCCTACAAGTCTTTATTTCTATGTGTTGCTTTTACATTTCTCTATCTACTGTTTTTACTTTACCTTGTGCATTTCTGCCTCTTTATGCAAATAAAGTGGGCGGAGCTTCTTAGGTCAGCTGCTCTCCTATTGGTTAACAGACAGGAAAGAGCAGCAGCCATGTGCAGTTTGACTGTGCATGCTCAGTTTAGATAAAGTTTAAATTTTAGTTTCAAACAAAGACGAGAAGGAAAACACCTGACTCTTTGTTTTAAACTGAACTTTTTAAAAACAGTGCATTTTAAGTGTATTTATTTATTGGTCAATTTATATATTTCTGCCTTTATTTCTAATTGTCTCTTTCAGTCCTCCATACAGAAATTGTTGTTTTAGGGAAAGTAAGAAAATCAGTTCAGGATGCTGTTTGGATGCTTTGCATGATTTAATAACTGCACTTCGTCAGATTGTTTCCATGCACATTCTTCCAGCTCATTACGGGCCCAGGCCTTCAGCTCTGTGGAACATAAACAGGTGTAGATGGGTTAGAAAAATAAGAGATAAAATATCCAAAGCAACGATGAGGTACTTCTTTTAGGGGGGCGCAGCAATAAAGGACACAAATAGTTCCCAGCTCAAAGCTTCCATCAGCAGATGGAAATTAAAACTGTGGTGGAAGAATATTTTATTTGGTTGGCTGCATCCAGTTCACATAAGGACACAGAGAACAGGAGAATATTGCTTCAAAAATAGCTTTAAAGTCAAATAAATATTTCAGTTATTAACAAATAAAGTCATCAAATTACAAACGTAACTGGATGGGCAAAGCTGCCTGGCAATTTCTATCACAGCACTGCCAAATAATTTTCAGGATGACTGGAAAACATTTAGAAATAATTTGATTTTTATCTCCACATTAAGACTACTGTTTTTTTTTTTTTAATCTGGAGAAGCCTCATGTTCAGTAGAAGCCATACACACTCTCACACGCTCTGTTTGCCCCCAAGCAAGTCCAATTGTGATGACAGGCACGGTCACTATTATAAGCTCCAATATGAAATTTAATCATCTCATATCAGCTGAACTCAAGCATAAAGGACACAGAGGGGGAAATAACCTCATTTTCTATCAATATTCAGAGAGTGAAATGGCAGACGCAAAATTGTTGAAAACTCTCGGGTTAAATGTTCTCTGCTTTAATGTCCAGCCATAACCTTCTTTCTTCCTAATTCCACTCCCAGTATGTGAAATGTAAATGTGAAAACTAAAACTGAAAGTGTACTTATACTAAAGGTAATGACAGTAAGTTAATAAAAGTTAAAAAGCTTCTAGTACACCAAGATACCGTCTCTCAGTTTTTTTTAAATTTTCTCTTTCCACCATCTGGCAAGTCCTACAAAAACTTTTGTTTTTTTGTATCTTCAAATTCACCATTATTTTTCTTTCTTTTTCCAAGGCCACCAAGCTGAGAGCTTTCAGTGTGTGACCACTGAAGCTGTTCCAGTTACGTTTTGTCCACAACGTCTCTTCTGTTGCACGGTTTGGACTGAAGGTGTGACAAAAAACACTGATCTACGGTTCGCTTCAGTACCCTTTAAATAAAAGATTAAATTAATGTAAAACTGATTTTCAGATTATCAGGAATAAAGAATTCAGGAGTTGTAGACTCACCTGGTCTATTCTGGAGAGATTGCTCATTAAACAATAGCTATTGCTTCATCCTTGATTATTTACTAAGTTTTGGAAACTTACTCTAGAACTTCTTGTAACCATGAGGAGAAAAAAACCCAGCTGTAATGGTCTGAAGGACAGGCAGGTGATTCTGGCTAATAAAGTGCATCCACCAGCATATTACAAGGAAGGGACGGAAAAAGGTTAAGAAGGATTATAAGTTCTGTAGAAACAAGAATTCCCATGACTCAGGGAAAACTAAATGATTCTCAATATCTGCAGAAAGCTAACATCAGAGAGTATACATTAAACACTGCGACCCTGAACGGGATTAAATGGGTACAGAAACTGGATAAATGTACAATAAACCATAGGATATATTAATATATATATATGTGTGTGTGTGTGTGTTTAATGCCAACTCAGGATTTATGGTTGACAAGAAAAATAAATACTTTGTTTTGAAGAAAGCCACAAAAAAAAAAGCTTTTTGTGTGTATTTGCCTTTGTGAATCTGTTTGCATAATATCAGATAAAAAGATTTCAATATCAAAGTGAAGTGGATGTCTGAATAAATGAGACAATATTTGTCACAGATTCTTCTGAGACATTCTTTGTATGTCCACTGAGGCTAACAGCAGGTGGGAAAAACTAATGAATACAAATAAAGACGAGTTTCTTTTCAAAACAGATCCTAATTCTGTATTTTTCATTTTAGAGAACAACCCTTTGTTGACCAGATACATGCTGGGTCTTTACACAGTTGAACAAAGTTTTAATTTATTGTGAAACAAATGTTTTCTTTTATCTTCAGTTGTAATCAGGGCTGGCTCTATGCAAGATTACAGGTTTGATATACATATTTTTTTTTATCTTTAGTTATGTTAAATAGTTCATAATGTAATTCATTTGAAACAGAAAACAGAAGTCTACCACATACCTGCAGCAACATGACAGCAATGAGCAGTGTTGTATAAAGAACCTTAAAGTGATACTTGAGTAAAAGTACAAGTATCTCACCATAAAATTACTTAGTTAAAAGTTAGGCTTCTTTAAAAATATTACTTGAGTAAAAGTCTTAAAGTATTAATAGTAAGTTTTTACATAAAATGTAATTAAGTGTTAAAAGTAAAAGTATTGAGTAAAAATGACCGGTTAGATTTTCCAAAATATATTTATTGGGAGGTAACCTCTACTAATACGGTGTCAGAATGATTTATATTTATACTTTACTCAATTACTCAAGTAAAGTACAGATAACCAAAATTTTTACTTAAGTAATTTCAACAAATTATTTGTATTTAGTTACTTTACCACTCTGGCAATGAGGAACACCTGTTCATGTTAACCAGCAGATGTGGACTGAAGCAGTTCTAGGGGGGTCCAAAGGTGTACTCCCCCTGAAAAACTTTATAAAAATGTACTCAAAATGATTTTTTGGGGATTAATCAACTCTGATAAAAAGTTGTAAAAAAAATTTGTCCCCCATTTGTAGTGTCCCCTAGATGGATGGCGCCCTTAGTGTTTGCCTAGACTGCCTCTGCCACGGACCAGTCCTGGTTAAAATAAGGCTGCAAATAAATCTTCCTCTGACAAGTGAAAAAATGAGTTTTTTAGCTGTGTAATTTTATTCTCATTTTCTCTTTCAGACATTAAAACAAATACTTATTTTTTGCAAACAGATTTTCACAAGGACAAGAGTTGGAGCTGGCAGCTACGTGTAAGCAGAATTCTAAAAAAAAAGGGGGGGGTAGTTTCTCTTTTTATTTTCTGAGTAAACCTCAGAGGTCAACTCCTCAAGTGTTTTAAAGAGAAGGGAAAAACAAAGTCCTTGAGAAACAAAAGCCGAGAGAGTGCGGAGAGATAAAAACATTTAAATAAAGAGTGTAAAACTTAATGACAAGTGGCTGAATTGTTGCAGCTGGTTTTCTCTGTCAAGGTTTTAAAGTAAAAAAAATGAGTCTAATGACCACAAGCATTCATTATTGCACAAAAACCTCTAAACTGTGATTAAAACAAAGTGTTTTCAGAATGGTGATGACATTTAAAGTCTGTCAGAACAGAGTCATCATCTGATGAGCTTACACGAGGCAAAATAAAAAGTTTCTTATGAATAGTGTTTAAAAAAACAACACAAGCAACCTACAGATTTAATTAGGGCTTGAAAACTTTTGACACACTTTATTACTCACATGTGACAAAGTTTAGCTTATGTCAAGCAGTTCTGCTGCTGCCTGACTCATACTTTCCCCCTGAAGATTTAATCTACGGTAAATTGTTTGTGCTTGCTGTTGAGAAAATTTCACACATCAGTGTGTACTCTGAAGACTGAATCTGCCTGTTTGTTCCACTGCTGAGTTGCTGAGGAAGGACAAACGACATTACACTTTAAATATCAGTGAATATTCTGTGGTGTTGTGCACCAAATATGCTGCGTCATGTCAGAATTTGAATTGAAAATTATTATAGTTTGAATTTATACTAAAGAGAAAAAGGGGCAGATCTTATAAGATTTTTTCTTCTCTCTGCTACCTTTCATTTCATTTTATTGTATTTTCTTTTTTTATTGTACATATATTTTTCTGTTTTGTTTTATGAAATGAATAAAGTTTTATAATCAATCTAAAAAAAGAGTTCAGTTACATGTTTTAGGTTTTCTATGGCTCTGTTCAGGTTTGGCCTCGGGATTTTTATCCAACTTTATTTTAGAAAATATTGTTCTTTAAAAACAGCATTTTTTTTGTTTCAGTTGTTGCCTCCTCCCAATAACTCCCATGGTCAGACTACCTTACCTACACAATCTGTCTGTTAGCAAAAAATATATTGAACCACAGGACAGACTTTAATGAAACTCTTGGAAAATATTTTGTTTTTTTTTGTGCCACCCCAAGATTAGTAGCCTGGTAAAAAAAAAACAAAAAAAAAAAACAGCCCCTTGTTCTTCGCTTTGCTTCGTACAGCGGGTTTGGACTCTGAGCTATTGAGAAATTATTTCTCACTGGAGGCGTGGCCGTTTAGAACATGTGAAATGTTGTAAAAAAGAGACTAAACGCTCGACAGACAAATAAACTATTTGAATGGAGTGCATCATGTGCAGCCCGTGCAGAGCTCTGAATTTTTGGAGATGCACCACAATTGCATCACGGTTAGCACATGCTATGTTCAACACATCAAAACTTTAAACCTAAGTTCAATGCGCTGTGAATTTTTTTGCCCTTTCTTAGGTGAAAACTATTAAGAACTGTTAAGAAATACTCATTAACATACAGTACTAGATCTTATATTTTAGGATTTGTTTTAAAGTTTTGTTATTTGCTTTTAAACCCCTAATTGTTTTGCTCCACCATATCTTTCCAGTCTGCTACAACCCTATAGGCCCTCTCGATCCCTTAGGTCAGCTGATCAGCTGCTCCTGACTGTGCCTAAGACAAAGCGTAGGCTCAGTTGTGACCGTGCTTTTTCTGTGGCAGCTCCTAAATTATGGAAGGACCTTCCATTGGTCATCAGACAGGTGTCGTCCCTGTCTGTTTTTAAAACTCATATTTTCTCTCTGGCCTTTGAACACAATTTGTAGTGTTGTTTTTATGTTTTATTTTAATTTTTTTATTGATTTTATGAATGTATGCATGTTTTATTATGTGTACAGCACTTTGGTCCTGTGGGTGTTTAAAGTGCTCTATAAATAAAGATGGTATGGTATCTTATTCAAATGAATACAATTATTGGTAAAATATAAGTTGTGGAAGGTTAGAAGGTGAGAACAACTCAAAATAAGGAATGCATGTCACATATAAACCTTTGAAGTTTTAAAAATCATAAAATGTTTGTCTCTTTTTCATTAAAACTGTGAGCTTTTGCCCGTACACCATGGAGATCGGACTCTAATGGATTAAACCAAGATGCCTGATCAGACTGAGGTTGATCACATTGATCAAGCTGCACACATTTCATATTTAAATTAAAAGTTAATAACAAAGGTTCACATACCTCTCATCTTGAGGACTCAAAGATTTTGAAGCGTCTCTTCATTCTTGCTGTAGATGTGTATTTCCTCTTCATCCAGTCTGGAGAGAGAGAGAGAGTTCAGTCATTACATAGTCCACTGAGTTCTTTGTGTGCTGCCAAATGTTGGGCACTGACAGTTAATAGTATTAGGTGTATGAATGTGTGCAAGTGTGTATAGCTTGCTGTTGCTTTGTCGTCCAACAAGATCGGTATTTCCTGGCGTTTCTGGCTGTAGTTCTTTTCATGTATCACTTCATAGTCATTCTTTTTCACCATTCCTCCTCTGCTGCAAAAACAAAAAAACAAAAAAAAACAGGTGCCTCCTCTCATTTCTGCTGCCAGCTATCATTCCTTACCCTACATGCTTTGTTAAATATGATCACGCAGCAGCTTCATCAGTGTTGGCAGTACACTGTATCAGTGGGAAAATGAAGCAGCCAGCATGCAGCTCATTCTGGCTTAGCACTAAGGTCTTGTTAGTGTTCATTTGAGGGCTACAGTACAGCAGGGAAATAGAGCCATGCAGAGCAAATTTATGCCCAAATAAGCCTCTTTGCACCTGTATAGCCATGCTTATGCAAATGATATGTAAATCACAGTAGTTTGCCCACATTATGCCCATTTCCTGGATGGAGTGAGACTGATGGATTCCCTAGTGTTTTGAGTTTTGGGTGTAAACTCTCCCTCATCGCTACAAAACATATAATTTATTGAGTTTGGTATTTCATCGGAAAGATTGTCCATAGCATAAAAGCAAAAACAGGGGTTGAAATGCTAAACTAGTTTACACAGAGGTGCTCTTTTGAATGTTTTTTGCTAAAGCAAGAGCATAAATACTGTGGCCCCTCTGTCTAAAACTCTTGCAGATGTTGAGGAGTCAGGAGGTGAGATGAACTAAATTAGTTTGTGTCGTTACTAGAGATTCAAACCAAGACAAAACAGTTTGAAAAGCATTGTGATGCAATCGTTTTAGGGTGTTTGGGACACAGATGATGCTAACCTGGTAAAAACCAGCAACCCATGTTCTTCGCTTTGCTTTGTACAGAGGGTCTGGACTCTGCTGGAGGTGTGGACTCTGTTGAAGTTTAAAACAATTAGATCTGATTTATCCAATTGCTAACATCTGACGATGGTACACCAGCTCGACCGTGAAGGAAGCTAAGATAAGTGACTAACCGGAAAATTATTGCTTGAGCCGAAGGAGCTGGCTGTAAATACAGCTGTTGCCTGCAGGCTTTATGAGACAAATTTCATTTAATTCGGAAGGGCTTTGCTCACTTCGTCCATTGCTAAACTACTGGCAGACTAAAACGGCGCAGAAAATCGACATTGCCGTTCACAACTCCTCCTTCTGTTCTGCTGATTGGCCCGGTTGAAATTCTACTGGAAAAATTCTCGCAGGGGAGAAATCCCAGATGGAGCCGTGATGGGAATTGAGTGGAAATGTGAAGGGCCAGGCTAAGATGGTGCGAAATAAAGTGGGTTAATCTGTTATAGATCTTTAAAGGAGACCTAATATGGGGGTCCTAGAACAAGTTAGGATCCATCTGTGGGCTATACAAAATATGTTCATTAGATTTAATTCACAAAATTAATCTCAAATAATGAAATTTCACCTTTTCAGTTCTGCCTGTTCTTTAGCTCTCTTCAGAACGTGCTGGTTTGCCTAAGCTGCTATGGAAACACCCTCCCAACCTTTTGTTTACATTAACTCCGCCCTCCAGAAGTTTCCTTTCAGTTTCTTTTCAGTAGAAAGTACTATTTTTTCAAAGTAGTCCATGATTATTTACACAAACTACAACTTTTTTTGTTAATATTGCTAAAACACTGACATCAAAAATAAAAATAAAATAAATTGAAGCCACACATCTCTGTTCTCCAAGACTGTCCTAAAACAGCAGAACCGTCCTGTGAGGAAGTGGGCGGAGTCTCTGCTTGAGTTACCAGGAGAGGCGCTGTGCTCAGGTTGGGGTGGGCTGGAGTGAGACTGGTGACGTCACAAGACTCACTCCAGTAACAGTGTTTGAAAACAGCTCATTTCAAG
This sequence comes from Anablepsoides rubrolineatus, assembly GCA_031762495.1. Classification (NCBI taxonomy): domain Eukaryota; kingdom Metazoa; phylum Chordata; class Actinopteri; order Cyprinodontiformes; family Rivulidae; genus Anablepsoides; species Anablepsoides rubrolineatus. The sequence continues at coordinate 4,835,044 of JARVGW010000427.1, read as the reverse complement.
ACACAGAAAAATACCAGTAAAAACACCTCTGAGTGCATTTTTTTTGGTGATTGGAGTGTTTTTAGAAGCAGTACAGACCCAAATGTAAGTATAAAGAAAACCCTGAAAAAAGTGAATTTTACATATTTGGTCCCCTTTAAGGTTGTAAAACAGAGGAAGAACCTGTGGGCCTTTGTTCTTAACTTTCTCCTTTCTCCTCCGCCCCCAACTCTCAACAACTATAAGCTTTAACCTGTTATTATTTTTCAGCATCATTAAAATAACTAGCATCTCCTCAGAGCACCTGGATAATGAAAACAGACTGCAAGAAGTCTGGATGTTTTCTTTAGGATGTTTAAAACTCTTCTGTTTAATGTTGCACAGACGGCGATGCCAAAAGTGTGAAATTTATTTGGATGGTTTGCAGGTTCACAATCCTGGCCTGCTGATTAATATTTAACAACCTGCAAGGTTTTGTGATTTCTTGAGTCTAATGAGATCAAATGAAGTTTCATTTGGAAGAACTCGAGTGCAAATAATCCTCTTGGAGGATTTATCTTAGTACGCTTGTTTTGTGGCACAGCTCAATGTCAACTTTACGAGCCTGTTTGTGTCAAAAGTACCTTAACTTTGCATAAATGCTGAAAATAGAACAGTTCCTCTCACTCGATTCTGGGTCATGTCACTGGGTGTGTCTTTTTGTGTTTCTCCACGTGTAAATTGAAGGATCACCAGGTGGAAAATGTGTAGAGGTCTCTGTTCTAAAGTGACCCTCTTCAAAGAGCAGCAGCATCACACGACCTTGATACGAATCACCGCTCAGAGAGCAAAAGATCAGAGGTTGTGGGGGTGAACACAAACAACTGACCCACCCACTCATGACCTTCCCACAGGCTCCACTGCTGTTTCCACACAGCTTGAAGGATCTTTTAGATGGATGTTTTCACAGGTATTTGCAGATGATTGACAGATAATGTTGGCCGACCTACATCTGATTTGTGGGTTTGACTGATTGAGAGCCAAATTATTTGGAAATTTCACTTTTCACCCAGCGTGGAGGCGTGCAGGCTAAAACGGGCACACGATTCAAGACTGATGAGATGCCACACTTGAATATTCATTAACCCAAGGTTTACCTAACATTCTGACACCAAGTTCAAAAGCTCCAGTGTGGTGATTGTTTTTTCTCTACAGAAATCATTAGTTGGTTCTGCAGACGAGCCTTTGAGGTCAAACCCTGTCTTCGCTTTCCTCAGAATTTTCTTTTATGTCAAATTTTGCACAAAATGTTGCCTTTGTGCAGGATTTACAATACAGTGAATTTGTATATTTGTACATCTTCATCTAAAAATATAGCCCATAAGCTCAATTGCATTATAATAAATTTGCATTTAGGGCCACATTGTGTGAAAACTTGATTGCAACAATCTGACTCTGATTAATTAATTTACAGCAAACTCTGTACAACTTGACATAGGAAAGCATAGCTGCATTAAAGTATCTCAAGATGAAATGTCATAACAAAGCATCAACAGCAAAGACTGTGTTCCATTCCGAAATGGGCTGCAGCCTAATGTAAACTTCAACATTTAGCTCCAAAATTTAAGAATTAACCTTTATGTTTAGATTTAGAATTAACATATTTTTTCTAACATTTAAATTGAACATTTAGCTAAAAATCAGTAAGATGTTAGAACAGCGAGCTAACTTCAAAATCCTAGAGGAAAAAATTTAAGTCGGAAAGTGCACCAAGTAATGAAAATGTGTAATAACATTTTTTACACTTGGTGTCTCACAGTAGTTTTATTTAAAGTATCTAAGGTTGCTTGCGTTTGGGTTTGGCAGCTAAAGAGTTAAACTCAGTCCCATGCTCTGAAAGTGAAGCAGCTTCTCTGAGCTCCTTCAGGATCTCAGCAGGACAGGTGCTGCGTTAGACCCGGACCTGCAGACAAGACTCGTTTGTTTGTTTGTTTATGTTTTATTTGCTTGCTGCACTTGACTCGTGAGAGCATCCCCTCCTTCTCACGCGCTTCTGGCCAGACTCTCCTCACTGCTGCAGGCTCAGCTGCAGCCGCAGCGCAGCGCACCGGAGCGGAGCGGAGCTGGAGAGGAGAAGCTCTGAGGAGCAGCAGCAGCAGGAGGTGCTGCAAGGACGAGCGGGATATACGCTCCTCAGCATCCTGTGCTTTCAACATGTCTCCGAGGAGTACAAAACTCGCTGGGATTGTTGCGTTTCTCGCCTCCGTGCTGCTTGGCTCGTGCGGGACAGACGGAGAAGGTGAGCGGGTCTCTGTGCGCCTCTGCTGCTGTCCGAGCGGGCTGCTCAGGGGGGCTCTTTGTGGTCCGGATTGACTCAGGCTGTTTTAAGGGACCTCTAACACTGAGCTATGGTTTGCTTAAAGTTTTAGGTAATTAAAAATAAGACTGATAAAGTAGACAATTGTTTCTTTTTTATCTGTTATTTTATTTTCTTGTCGCATGACTGTTCAAAGAATTAGCTCATAAATTAAATTAAAACAGTTTTTATTTCATCAGTAAATTCTAAGAGGATTTAACGTCATAAACGTGTGAAAACACTTTTAAAGACAATGTTTTAAATTGCTAAATTCTAAGTACCCCGTGATAAAATGTCAAAATGTCAAAAACACAAAGATTTTTCTTCCCTCCTATAGGGCTTAAATATGTTTTAGGCAAAGCATATATTTATTTAATTTGCCTCCAACCTCATATTTACACACCAAAAATAATAGTAGTTGCATTTTTTAAAAAATAAAAGTAAGTAGTGGTATGTATTTTTTATGTTTCAATATTGTGTATTCAATATTTATCAATCAGTCAATGAATAAATCAAGTTAATTTGTATAGCACATTTCAGCAACAAGGCAGGTTAAAGTGCTTTACATCATAAAAACACAAAAAATACAAAGTCATAGAACACAGTTAAAAATTGGAGCAAGTTTGTCAAGTGTCATTGTTACACATCACAATGTGGCTCAATGTTTCATTTATAATGTTTCATTTATAAACAGGTGGGTTATCCTCAAGGTTATCAAACTCTCCTGACCTATGCCTCTTTAAAAAGTGCCAGTTTAAAACTGTGTTTGTAGTTTCAGCTTGTGCTTTAATAAAACAGTGAAAATGCTACACATTAAGTGTCTTACTTATGCATAACTTCGTGGTCGGGGGATTTGAGGTGCAGTTGCAAAGTGATTTTAAACCATTTTGCAAAAGAAAACGTTTCATTTGTAACTTTAAGGTTTTGGTTTGGCTCTGATTTGACCTCTGTGAGATACTTTTGACAGATACTCTGTCGATGGTGGATGTCTGCGCTAAGAGAGATTAAATCCCACATTGTGCTTTTTTTTCATGTCATCCTTTTGAAAACATTTCATGTTTTCTCAAAAGCAAAGCGTAGAAGGAGATCCACTGTGGTCTGTCAGAAGAGATGTGGGAAAGATCCACCGTGGGGAGATGCCTCTGCTTCTCCTGCTCCAGTTTTACACTCAAATAAGGTTCCAGAAAAAAAAAAGAAAAGAAATCTGAAAAGTAGGTTCTTGAGTGAGGGGATGGTTTAAAAAGAAAACCACTGAAAATAACTCATTTAATCATCACTGGAATAGATTTGTTAGATCTCCAATTCCCTGCTGTTCCGGAGCCTCTGAGTGTTTGAGAGCTGCTCGTTTTCTCACGGGAGGTTTTAATGAATCGTTTTAGGACTCGCACCGTTGAAGTGGCTCAGTGAGATCTAATGAGTGTCCCTCTTACTGTAATTACTGTATCCCAATGTTTTCACACGTGAGTTAAATCAACCAGCGACGGGACAGAAATCGATCGGTGTGGATCAATGGATGGATTATGGTGGAGAACAAGGGGGCATCAGGGGGGCTGTGATTTCTCAGCTGTATTGATTGTTTGAAAAGATAACAGCTTTTTAAAAAAGAAGGGTTCCATCGACTGGAATTGACCCTAAATCATATTAAATCGATACACCGTGTTTCATCAGACACATGTTTTGATGCCACACAAAGACAGACACAAAACATAACATAATTCCATTAAACTGATCGTTTTACTTAAACTGCTTGTATTTAATTATAATTATAACTTGTTTTCTGAACAGATAAATCTAAGGTAACATTTTCAGCTCTGTTAATTCTTGTGATTCATTTTGTGTTGCATAAAAGAGACAGGAAGCTGAAATGATGTATCCCCCCAGCATCATTATCATTATTATTTCTTTATACACACACACACACACACACAATCTTGTACAGCTATCTTTATGAGGACCTGTCAATGACTTCCATTATTTTCTACAGTCTAACCCTGACCACCAACCCTAAAGTTAACCTCACAGGTACCTACCTGACCCTAAAACTAACCTAAACTCAATTCACACCATGGTCCTAAACCCAACACCTGACCCACCAAAGGAATTTCCCCTTAAGGCAGGGCTATAATTGCTCTGGGAGCCACAGTTAATGCAGACCAACAGCTGAGGGGCTGAACATCCAGCAATTAAAGTTATTATGTAAATAAACCAAGTATTACAAAGATCTGTTACCTTTGAAATAGTTTATTTTGCTGCATTTAATCATGAAAACATACAGAACCCTATTTAATAAATGTCGTAATGATAAAACAAACAGAAAAGAAGAAAGCATGCTTCTTATTTACCACAAAATATTTTGACATCTCTGACTTACCAAATTTTTAAAGCAATTTTATTTTCACTTTCATAGTTTTATCTTTAACTGCTTGTAGCTTTAACTGTCTTGGATGTTCATTGAAATGGTTTTTAACAGCTTCTAGCCAAGATTCTGACATTTCTGTAGATACCAAACATATTGGTTTAACTTAAGAGATGAATGAACCAATTGAATAGCCCTGCCTTAAGGGGACTAGACTCAGGTCCCCACAAGTAACGTTAGGTCCCCACAAGTAGGTGTGTATGCCAAAAAAACTGTCCCACAATGTAGGGAATACCAGTCCACACACATGCACACACCTACTATGTCTCTCTATCCTTGTGGAGACAAGGACTTCCATTCATTTTTTGGAAATTTTATATCCTAACCCTAACCATTTACCCTAAAATTAACCTCACAGGTACCTACCTGACCCTGAAACTAACCTAAACTCAATTCACACCTTGGTCCTAAACCTAACCCCCCACCCACAACACACACACACACACACACACACACACACACACACACAAACACACACAAAAAAACCATCAGCCTCCGAAGTCATGGGGACATGGGCTTCAGTCCCCACAAGGAGCATTCAGCCCCCACGAGGCAGCATTTTCCTGAAAAATCGTCCCCACCAAGTAACAAAAACATGGGCGCACACACACACTAACAAACACACATCCAAACCTAATCACCATCTGTTCTGCATCATGATGGGTTTTTTTCTGACCTCTTGTTTCTCACAGATTCAAGACCATTTATATTCTAACAGGTTTGTAAATACACTTTTTATGCTCTTCGCCTATAAAACAACAGAGGTAAAACACTTCTTAGGATCTTGCTGCACACGTCTGAAGGTCGTATTTATCAGAGTTACTCCTAAGAATGCTGTGAAGAATGGACTTAAGTGTCAAAACATTGGTAGCTAAAAGCTGAGACTAAAAGTCTGTCATCAAGCGTCTCAGTCTCACTTTAAGCAAAGTGTCATAGTCAGTCTTAAGAGTAGAGCTGATTTACGACCCTTTGCTGAGTCTCAAAGCTGATCCTGGAGGACGTTGTTAGAAACGTTGAGTTAAAGTAATAAAATAAAATAAAAGGAAAAAAATCTATCCCACCATTTTTGTGGGGGTGGGTGGGGGGGGGGGGGGTATACAGTGTATTATTTTCTCCAAAAGCCACACAGAAATTTCCACCTTTTAGTCCAACAGTACACACACTGGTAATAGATGTTCTTTTTACCCTTCTTTCTTTTGTATTTCATGACTAAACCTGTTTTCCACACCTTATTTTAGTTCTGTACATTATACCTGAGAATAACACTCAGGTGGGTCTGAGTCCACCTCAGACCCTAGTGGCAACTCTTAACTACTTAATAGACCTCTGGAGCTTCCTTAACTGGCATTTACACTGAAGTCTGAGGAGTAAATCTAAGACATTTTCAACACTTAAATCTAAAACTCTACTCTAAGAAGTTTGATAAATACAGGCCCAGAGCTTCTTCCAAAAATACAGTCTGTTACTGAAGTTGACACCCAAGTGTGAGGATTGTTCCCAAATTATTAACTGTTAGTAGTTCTTCTCCAATTAGTGGATAATATTACTGAGAATTTAGGATTTGCCAGTAAATTTCAGCAAATCCCAAAACAAAGAAAAACTGCAGACTTTGCTGTGAGAAAAGAAAAAAACACCCTGGAACACTTAAATAAAGATGCTAACTTGACACAAAAAGAGCCCAAGCTGAGAAGTGGATCCTGTGAGGCAGCAGTGCTGTTTATCCAACAGAAATCAACAATACAGGAGCGAGCACAGACACAGTGACTCCACTGATCTGCCTTCTCTGATTTATGAAGTTGTATTTGATGTAATCAGACCAGAGGTGTCAAGTAACTAAGTACAAATACTTAGTTACTATACTTAAGTATAAATTTTTGTTATTTATACTTTAGTGGAGTAATTATTTTTCAGCCTACTTTTTACTACTACTCATATTTTCATGCAGTTATCTGTACTTTCTACTCCTTACATTTTAAAAAATGCAAAAAGTATTTCACTTCTCTTTTACTTCAGTTTGTTTGTATTTCAGTTTGTCATTGTTCAGAAAAAATACATGGAAATCTATCCAAATACATGGAGCTTTTGGATTCTGACACCTTATTGGATTGAATGCGGTCCATCACATCTATATGACATAAATCACTTCACACTCAAAAAAAAATAAATTTTGATTTATTTTAAAACAGACATAAAACAAACAAACAAAAAATGTGCATATATGTATACATACACATACATGAATACGTTTTGTGCAACTTACAAGACCATCTGTATTGAAAACACATAGACATATGTTGCCTAGAATGAGGATGATTGTGAGATATAATGTGGAAACACATAGTCTAGTTAGTGTATCTCAATTTTTTCAACATTAACATTTTAATTTAACATTATACTTAATGCCTATAGAAACAAATAATAGTGGGAGGTGGTTATGCACTGTAGACCCCCGTGGCGCAGCCCAAGCTTTTGTCCTTAATGGCTTTAAATAGTTTTAAAAACAATACTTTTACACTTTTACTTGAGTAAAAAGTTGAGTTGGTAATTCTACTTCCAAAAAAGTATTTTCAAACCCTAGTATCTATACTTCTACTTCATTACTAACCGTAATAAATGTGAATACTTTTGACACCTCTGAATCAGACCAGGTTGGTGGGTTTTTAGGGATCGACCTAAACAAGCTATTTAGTTGCATAAAGACACATGTGACACAAGATTTAATTAACATCTTTGGAAAGAAGAAGTGGCTTTCAAGGTCAAATAAAACCTTGATTATGTCAGACTGAGTTGTCAAGTGAACTCTAATTTAATCTGCAGTTTAAAATAGGTGAGTGTGGAGCATTAATGTGGCCAAATATGCCTCATTTTGCAACTTGTCTGACTGATTAGTGCTTGTGAACTATAAATGCAAAAGAGAACTTGTTAGAAAGTAATTTGGACCAACATTTGAATAAATGACGTTTGCTTTCATTTTTAATGATAAGGAACATCACCTGTCAGGATCTGTGTTTTGTTTCATTATTTATTTACTTGTCTGAGATCTGGGTGTTTTCGGCTTGCTCAGTGTTTTTTTTTCCCCCTCATGCTGTTCAGCTCCTGCCCCTCCTCTCACCTGATCCTCGTTGTCTTTCCCCCAGGTGTCGGTGCTTCTCTGTAATTAGTAACTCCTTATATTCTGTGTCATCCTGTCAGTGCCTTGTGTTTTCCATGACTGTTCGCATTTACTTCCCTCGTGAGAAAGACGTTATCTGCGTGATGATAGCCAGTATGCCACCATCAGTGTCCAGCCTCCAGTTTGTTTGTCTTTTTTGACCACTTTGCTTCAGTTGGGATTGTTGTACTGGCAGAAGCAGCAGGGTTCTCTGGGTAATGCTCCTCTCAGCTGGTAACACTGTGGTTTGGATTCTTGATTATTTACAAGCTGAGACTGTTTCGGGAGGGGGTGGGGTGGCTTTAAGGTGTTGTTTTTTGTGGATGTGCTCAAAATTCATCTCTTCTGGTGAACAGCTAGACAGAAAATCAGTTTGATAAAAAAAAAGTATGGGAGAGAAGATGATTTAAATTTGGCCCTATCTCCCTGCCTCATAACAGCCCTGTCTCATCAGAATTTATTGCTTTTCAATAGGCAGCTGGTTTGCAGCGAGAGAGCATAAACCATTGGAATAAATTGATTTGAATGTGAGAGACGTCTTGTCTGCAAACATTTCCTGTCCCTCGTGCGTCGACACGTGACGGTTCAGAGCGGGTTTAGGTCAGAGGAAACATGTAGGTTAAACCGACTGGTTTTTTTATGCTATGTTTTCAGTGGACGATGAGTCATAAAAACCTTTCTAATTAAGTCAAGGTTGCGTAAAGGTAGCAGCGGCTGGTAAAGACTCACGAGTCTAGATTTATTAATTCAGGGACAAATACTTGGACGATAAAAGTGACAGAGAACTTTAGTCCATCCATCTGCTTTTGTGACCTGTGGGATTTTGTGTTTGCCCAAGGCCAGCTCCCCTGGAGGAATCTGCCTCTTTAAAAACTGATTCATTAATCAAGCAGGCCTGTCAATATATCAGATAACTTATCAGGCCAAGAATCGCCCACATTTGCCTATAAGTTGACAATTCCTTGTCACTTTCTAACAAAAAGTAAAAAGCCAGCGATGGAAACATAAAAACACCCACATGGATTCATATTTATTACGGTCCAGTTTTTAATGCTAAGCAGCATATAAAGTCATTCAAGGACATGTAGTTCTGTACTGAAATTCAATTTAGTAGTGAGTGAATAAGAAGCATATATGACATATATGCGGTCGATAGTTTTCACTGTGTTCTTACAATTCTGTAGTTTTTAGGTTTGCTGCTTTGTTGAACACATATCTTATACATTCTGTGCCATAGAAACAATAAAAATACAGTCAGGGCTGTACTAAATTTTATCCAGTTTAAGTAAATGTGTATGCAGACTTGGATAGTAATTAGTTAAATTTGAGTAACGTTTTGGAAAAATTTATATATTTTTTTACCATTCTTTTTTTTTTTTTTTTTACTTGAGTAATTTTATTGTTACTTACTTTTGTTGTCCTGTATTGTATTGTATTGTATTGTTACTTGAGTAAAATGTCTGGATACTCTACCCACTGTGAGGCTTATATGTTTTAGCTCGGTGCTAGCGCGACAAACAAGCTAAACTGAGGTCCTCCATCCATATTTTCAGTTGCAGGCTGAGTCATTTTTGCGTTTCCTTCTCTGTCGTGGATGGAGGACCTCATTGACGACAGGAGAATTACAATAGATTGCCTTGAATAATGACAGAACAAGAAAAAGTCAGTTTATGTTGTCATTTTTACAAAATGTCAAGAAAGGGAAAGAAAAGAAAATTACCCATGATCTCTCACAGGCTCTGCACCAATCAAATGAGGCGGTTAGAAAAAAAGAAACACATTGAACAAGCTAACACAGCTCAACTAACAAACACAATTCATGCCCAGGAATCATTGTAATGCAGTCAGCAACCATGCAGCCAACACAGTCAGAAGAAACATGCATTTAGCTCTGCTAGTTTACTTCTTCTTCTTTGTGTTTGCAAACAACTTAAAGGTGCATTACTGCCACCTACTGGCTCAATGGTCAGGTCACTGACAAGCCCCTCCCAAAACCAGTAACAACATGTAAATGTGAGTTATCTCAGCTCAGGGCCATTAGTAAAGCAAAAACTTGTTTTGAGTAGTTTACAATACACATCTTGTTAAGTTAATGGTCCCACCTTTTGCAAAAACATGAAAAGATTAGTAATAATAGCTTGATTTATTATGTAAAACAAAATTTAGCTTTACAGTGTAGGTGTCCAGGAATTGGGACATTCTACGGGGCGGGGCAGTGACGTAAGCGGCCGACAAATGGTTAACCCCTAACTGATAAATGTACCCCATGATTTGAGACACAGCCATAGTGTCAGAAAATAACATCTGTTCATTTTTTTTTCTTTACCTGCTTCGTCAAAATGACGGCTCAAACCACGACACCGACATGACGCATGTTTAACTGAAATGACTTTGAGAAGTTTATATAAAGATTCACGTTGCAGAGAGGACAAAACTGACCGTGTGGAAAATAAGACAAGGCATTTGAGCAGAAAGTTATAAAAGTAGCTAAAGTTATTACAGAAAAGTGTTGTGGAAGATGCAGAGAGATGAAAACAAAGGAGGGAGAGCTGGAGGGGTAGAAGGACTTAAAAAAAAAAGAACCAAAATAAAAAAGTGGAGGAGTTTGGTTCAGTGCCCTGTGTGAACATTTATTGCCGGTGCCCTCCATCTTTAAGTCATGCAGTGACACTCCCAACTCCTCTCATTTCACCCATCAGCGGACCTTCTTTGTGTGTACGTGACATGTGATGCATCGGCCCAGCTGCCCTCATCTCCCCGTCACACGGCTGCAGCTCTGCGGCGCACAGGAACACAAGTTTTAGAGCTGAAGTTCTGTTCTCCTGCTCCACAAACTGGTGTCGTGCAGCTCAGATAAATCTGTCGGGCACTTTTTGTCCTTTGTGTCTGGATTGATTGATCAATTCAGTTCAGTTCACAACTGAAATCATTTTAGGGCACTGTACATGCATTATAGAACGCTAATTAGTAAAAGTTATCTAAGTTTGTAATGAGAGTTGGAAGAGATCATATTTCTCCAGTTTTAGCTTCTCTCCACTGGCTCCCTGTCAAATTCAGAAAATAATTTAAAATCTTACTTCTAACATACAAAACTCTCAACAACCAAACTTTATCTTATATTAAAGATCTTATTCTGAGACTGCAGGTTTACTTGTAGTTCCTTGAGTTTCTAAAAGTAGAATGGGAGGCAGAGCTTTCAGTTATCAAGTAGACTTGCACCAAAAAATCATTTTCCATTAGAATCGTGATTCTCATTTACAAAGATTCAGAATTGATTTAAAATGCCCCAAAATTGATTTTTTTATAAATATTTTTTTTTTATAAATAAAAAAAATAAAGCAAATCCAAAGGCTGTCAGCCTCCAATATGTAACTACATGGGACGTCCTGATGTCATCATGCAGCTGCTTCTGGAACAAATGACTGTGCAGAAAGCACCAAAACAAAGAGGAAACTACAAAACTAAAGGAAAGAGAGATTCAACCGGCCCCGTCTTCATTGAATGTTAAGATTCGGGCTCATTTTGTTTTTTACTGAATGAGTCTGAGTTTGACATTAGGGGTGTGTTTGAGGTTTGCAAAATGAAGATGAAGCACTTTGGGAACACAAAAAATGGGCTCACATTATCAGTTTTGAATGAAAAATTGATTTTGAATCGAATTGTGGTCCCAAAAATCACAATTGAATTGAACTGTGAGAGAGTAAAAGTTTCCCACACCTATTATAAAGCTCCTCTCTTGTGAAACCAACTTCCAGTTTCTGTCCATAAAGCTGAACAAGACTAGACTGAAGACTATCCTTTTTGATAAATCCTATAGGTTTAGGTTTCCTGAGTTATTCCTTAGTTCTGCTGCTATAGGCTTAGACTGCTGGAGGACAAACTGACCACATTTCCTCACTCTGCTGCTGTCTTTAGTCACTCTCCTCTACATGTTTAATTACTTCTGTCAATAATGAGATTTCTTTGTCTCTCTTCCAGAGGAAAATACACCTGGACCAGTCCTTCGGCGTTTCTCTCCTGTCCCCCCAAACCCAGCAGGTCGAGGCAGATGACTGTCTGTCCTGAGCCTGGTTCTGCTGGAGGTTTCTTCTTGTTAACAGGGAGATTTTCCTCTCCGCTGTCACCAATGTGCTGCTCAGGATGGGAGACTGTGATGAAGTGTTTCAACACAATCTGCTCTTTAGATTTATTGTTTTTCTCAGTGCTCTGAGACAACGTTTGCTGTGACTTGTCACTATATAAATAAACTGAATTGAATTAGGGAAATCGGCAGATTGTAACAATGTGAAGATTCAAGTCAACCCTCCCATCCTGAGCAAACACTGTGGCGACAATGAAAAACAAACGACTCCCTTTTTCTTCCAGGAAGAACCCTCCAGCAGAACGAGGCTCAGGATGGGCGGCCATCTGCCTCGAGCGGCTGGGGCTGAAAGGGACACAGACAAACGCAGATAGATGCCTTATGGTTTGCAGTGTGAAAATTCAATGAACTTTAACTGTAGCACCTTGTAAAGTCACCAGCTGCACGTTGCTTAGTGCAGCAAGAAATTATTGTTGCAGAACAGAAGCGACAGCAAAGGGTTTCAGCACGGCTTTAGTTTTACATGGCCTGAAAGGGTCCGTAGGGTGTCATATACCATAGTTTGTGTTATTGATTAAATGTTTATATTATGTTAATTAAATTACTCCACTATTTCACAAGAACTTCTCAGGTAATCCCCTTTAGTTAAATAACTTTGTGACAATCCCATTATCATAGAGTGTTATTGTTATGTGTTTCACTGCTAATAATGAGGCCATCTGAAAGTTGTACTGAGAAGTTTCTACATTCATATGCAGCTTTATATGAACCTATTTCCAGCATGTTTAGATTTACATTAAAAAAACTGTCCAAACTAGAGAATTGCATATCCTTTGAAAATGCTTGTGTGAAATGAATACCTGTTGCTAAAAACTTTAGTTGAAAGCTGCTGAAATTGAGCTGAAAATGTTTAATAGCAAAAGTTTTATTGTAAGTTAAACAAAAAAGCAGAAAATCAGTAAAAAGGAGCAAAAATATAGCTGAACTAGCCTAAAAGAGCTAAAAGCTAAAATAGCTGAACATAGCAGAAAGCAACAGTAAGATGCATAAATAACTGAAAATAGCAGAAAGAAGCACATACTTTAGTTAATATCAGCTGAACATTAGCTAAAAGTGCAGCAATTAGCTAAATATAGCAGAAACTATCTGTAAGAAGCTTAAATAGCACAGAGTAGCAGAAAAAAAAGCACAAAAATGTAGAAAAAAGCTGAAGAATAGCAGAAAGAAACAGAATTTTAGCTAAAATAGAAGCTAAAATTAGCAAAAAAGTAACTAAAATTTGCACAAGAGAGTGAAAATGAACATAAGCAGAACAAATTGTGTACGGTTTTGTAAAGATTTAGAAACAATCTGAAGGATTTTAAGGTTGTTGAAAACAGCTCCATTCATTTTCAATGGCAAAAAAGTGGCTAAAAAAGTGAAATAGCTGAAAAAGTATAAATAGCTGAAATACCAAAAGTCATAGCCGGAATGTACTGAATGAGCTGAACCTTCTGATATATGAATTGTTAAAATAGCACAAAAATTGTGGAATGAGAAAGGGGCCAAAAAACATACAGAAGATGATCTCAATAGTGTGAATGCTGTGAGGCGTTCACTGATAAAAACATTGTCATAGAGCTGCGTGTTCATTTCTGCAATAGTCACATTATTTTTTGTCATTAATAATTCAAAACTTTCCTTTTTTCACAACCATGATTCATTTGCAGACTTCATGAGTAACTTATTGCATTTTCACTAAATAAGACTTCTCGTCCTTGACATTTCTCACATTGACTGCGAGGCATTAAGAAACTTTCTTTTCCCAAATGAAACCAAGCTGTCGTTTTCCTTCGCTGGCATTTACCACTGCTCCTAACTTCCAATGGTTTCACTTTTAGTTTTATTTTATGGAAGCCTAATAATTCCGGTTTAACCTTTCCAATAATAAGAAAAAAAGAAAACTTATTTCAGCCCCAGCCCTTCAACAGTAAAACCAACTGCTGTAAAGCTGTACATTATAAATGTGATGAAATAATTCATTGTGCTTAAGATTGATTTTTGTATTTTCTGCTGTGTGATTGGTTGACAGAGGTGTGTGACAGTCCACTAGTGGCCAATCTGCCACCATCATCCTTCAGAAGCTCTTCCCAGCTGTCCAGCAGTCATGGACCAGTGTTTGCTAAAGTCAACAGAAGAGAAGGTGAGGAACCTTTTTATTCATGTTGTCCAAACCTGCAAGTTAACAACCAAGACTATGACATCATCCTGACAGGCTGATATCACACCCAGTGACTTTAGATCTAACCTAAAAAAGTTTTGGTCTGAAGCCATGTTTATGCAAAAATTATTCAGACAGGATGGAAAAAAATATATATGTTCCATCCTCAATATCTCTAAAACCACTGCAGCTGTTTTAATACTTACACTTCTGCTGAAATCTCCCAAGTGTTAGCTTTATTTTGATACCAAGATTATTTAAGTAAAGTTTGTAAATGCTGAGATCCACTCAGTTACATTTCAGCATGGTATTTCGAGCAAAAACAGCAAGAAAACATCTTGGGGCTGAAAAGGTTAAAGTATTTAATTGTTAAAGTATTTCCACTCAAACTGTTGAAGATGTTAAATTCAGGTATTGCAAATTCATAGTTTCTCTTTTTTTATTTTAATAGCAATGAGCTTTTGTATATGTAACATTTATCCACATTATTAGGAGTCAGGATTCAGGCAGTCTATTAGGAAATAAAAGTTTCCTGTCACTCTAAACTTCATGAACTCGGCCAGTTGTTGACCTAACCTTTCTCAAAAGGCCTTGGGGCAAATGCAATGTTCCAGACAGACCGCGGAAAAGTAATGTGCCTTGGCTGAATTTTGTTCTCTTTCATGAGTGTTCAGTGCTGTGGGCTGCGGCGGTGCATTTCCACTTGGTGCAAGAAAAAAGCCCGTTCCTCTCTACAGGACGCTGAGCAAAAAAAAAAAGAAAGAAAAAATCAAAGACAAAGCTAAGCTGGAGTCGAATCCCAGAAATCCCTCTGTGGAAGCCGTAGGGACGCAGAGGTAAATGTAGGTGTGTAGATGAATAGATGAGTAGACCAATGGAACAGCAGTCTCCTCCAACCATTTGTTTTAGAAAAAGAACCGCATTGAAATTTTATTAGACTAGTATATCAAAAAGTGTACAGGGGCAGCTCTTCTCAGAAGGGGCACAGAATTGTGTTGTGATTCATGAACTACAGGAGGAAAAAAAACAAGAGGGGGAATCTCCACAGGATACTAATACAAGCTTTGTGAAGAGCCATCCTGGCTTGTTTTGTAGCTTTTGTAAGAAAACAACTTGGCAACTTCACCATTTACAGAGCTCAGCAGCTGTCTGTGGTTTCATATCAGAGACACGTTGAACTCTGGGATTTCTTTCACTTTTTATTGCTACTAAAAAATGTCATTTTGAACGTCTTGGAAAGAAAATGACACAGCAGATTTTTATTGGAGTTGGATATTTTGCCCTTGTCTGTGTTGACTGCATAAACATGAAGTCGATCACTCAGTTGGACAAATGCCTGAAACAAAGGAACACATTAAAATATTGAAGCAGGTAGGGATACATTAGGGCACACTTTCAGTCTTAGTGATGAGTTATGAGGAGTTAGAAAAACAAAAAGGCAGCTGAAACCTTTATTTACACATTTACTGAAAACCAGAGGTCAATAAAAACTTAAATCTAAGTAAAAGTAAAAATACCTTAACAGAAATTTACTTTGGTAAAGCTAAGTACTTAAGTAAAAGTCATAAAACTGTTTACAAATGTCTAGAAAGTACTTTTACACACTCTCTAAGAAATAAACTGTTGAATTTACTGAACCAAACTGGTTCCACTAAACTAAGTTGAGTAAACTGAGCAAAATATACATTGTATTTGAAAGAAAATGCATATCGCTTCATATTTACTCTGCTAGGTTTAGTAGAACCGGCTGACATGACTTGGTTAAGTAAATTAATTTTTTTAGAGCCCATAAACAACTCCTTTCATAATAGGTTCAGACATTTTGAATTTTGTGTTAAACTTTAAAGTAAAGAAGATTTTAAATTTAACAAAATAAAAGTAAAAGTAATGATTTAAAAAAATACTTGGTAAAATTACAAATCCTCAAAATGACTTAAGTACTGTAACAAAGTAAATGTAGTTAGTTACTAAAAACCTCTGCTGAAAAATGTACTTAAACACGTATATAAAGCTATTTGTGTTGAATTAACTTTTGCCATATTGTCCTTTGTTATGATCTAAGCAAAGTTAGAGTTTTTTGTGGTAATGAATTTACCTTTCAAATGATATTCTGTCCAAATTGGGTAGTCTTTTCGAGCCAGATCACTCTGCTGTATTTATTAAATAAAATTAGGTACAAGTTATATTTGATAAACAGATGTACAGAATTTAAATTGATAACAAATTGAAAAATGATGCAGCCGTTCTGTTTCAGACTGGTTTATATGACCTCTCTAACATCTCATGTGAAGCCTAAATTTTGCATGTTTTTCCTCTAGCACCAGCCAAGGTTATAATAGTTTTGGATTTTTCATTATAGTTTAGTTTTATTTCTTTGTGGGAATTTTTTTTCTTTGAATTTAGTTAGTTTTAATTAGTTTTTACAGTAGATTTGCTAGTTTTTATTAGTTATTATTGCATTTTAATGCTTAGTTTTAGTTTAGTTTAGTTTTTGTTACTAGTTCTAGTATTAGTTTTTTTTAATAGTTTGAATAAACCTTTTTGCCAGTGCATCCTCAAGCTTGTGATGTTCCTGTGAGTTAACTAACCAAACAGCTATTTTGGTCGCTAGTTAACGCAGCCCATTATAGCAACACTTTCCTAAAATAATTGCGTAACTCAATTTTACCAATTAATGACTTGGACGATTATTATTAGGACAATGATAATAGTTGTCTCCAACCTGCTGCTTGTTTTTCACAGCAGCTACTGAGAGAAGCTTGCGTGTCGAGATAGTCACAGTTAGCCATTTTATGTGAGCTTGATTCATGCAGTTTTTCACTTGAGAAGTATTCCACCTGTTTTATCACCTGTTTCCCACTACAAGACACTTGCTTTGATTTTTCAAAGAAATCCCAAAGTGGACATCGCCGCTTTCTCCCAACTTTTGTTGTCGTCATTTAGCAGATGATGCTGAGCAGCAGCAAATTATAAACTACTGTTGTTATGTGTGACCCTGTGATGGACTTGCGACCTGTCCAGGGTGTACCCCGCCCCTCGCACGGTGACTGCTGGATATGGGCACCAGTGACCCTGAAAGGAATAAACGTGTATAGAAAATGGATGGATGTTATTATGGCCCACAGCTAATGTGAAACTACTCATTTAAAAAAGTAATAGAAAAATAACAAACTGACAAACACTATAAGGATATTCTATCTATAATTTCAGTTAGTTTTAGTTAGTTTCGTAAAAAGATTACACAGTTTTAGTTAGTTATAATTTTTCCATTTTATTACAGTTTTTAATTATTTTAGTTAACTAAAATGTTTTTTTAATTTCAGTTTTCATTATTTAGTTAGTTTTAATTAACTATAATAACTCTGGCGCCAGCATTTATGACCAGAAGCTTTTTTTTTTTTTTTCAAAATCATCATTTAATTTAATTATCCTTGATTTATTTTGTTCAGACAAGTAAAAAAAACAGTGAAAAGTGTTCATTTCAAAGCTCTTGTCCAATCAGACATGAAAAAGCCAAATAGGATGTTGAGCATAAAGAACCCCAGATGCCACCTTTGCCACTCTGTTTCTTCCTGCCTGGTCCGTCCACATGGGGACGGGCACCTGGTTGGACCGCTCACACACGGTGGCCTTTTGCTTCTTTCAGACGTCACGGAGCTGTCGCCACTTTCAGCGACGTGTCTGACTCTACATGTGCTGTTTGAGAAGCAGCTGCCTTGCTTTTGTGGAAAGTGAATAATTCATGTTCTAGGTCTGACAAATGCCCCGTCTTTCAAATCTGCTGAATTCTTAAAAAAAAAAAAAAAGGAGTGGGTGAAGGCCAGAGGCAGGGGGCAGCGACAGAGATCAGCAGAGGCCTTCAAGCAGAAGGTTCTGGTTAAAAGTCCAAGGAGCAACAGCCTCTCATTAGGTTTTGCCTCAAGGAAGTAAAGGAAGGCACTTTCACACTGAATACTGAACATTTCCTCTTTTATGTGTGTAAAATTTGCTTTAAAATGCTTTATTTTTCTAAAACTTTTTTTTTTAAACAAAACTGCAGAAAACCAAAGCACAATAAATGTCATATTTTCTTATTTGAGCAACCTTGTATTTAGTTTTTCCTGCAGCTGATGTAACCGATCCCTTCCTTTTTGCAGTTTGACTGGAGCCTACTTGTGATTGAGTGAGTTTCTTTGAATTTTGTGCTCGAAATAATGTGCCAAAATGTAAAACAATTATTTTTTAATGTTTGAACTGGAGCATTTTTACTCAAAATCATGTAATAATGGATTTGATAATGGATTTACAGATTTGCGTTGATGCCATTTTGTTTTTTTCTTCATCTGCTTGCAGTTTTAACTGTGTTTGGAAGATGTAGGAATGGTTTTCATGAGCTTTTTTGAGATTCTGAAGTTTCAGAGGACACCAAACCTTTCTGTGTTTAGATTATAAGTTAACAGATGGTAAAAGTAATCAAAAACAGGAAATGCAGTTTTGCCCCCCAGTACCAGGGGAGTGGGGCTCAAGAGGTTAAGAAATTCAACAAAGGGTAAATGACAGGTCATCAAGCCATGATGTAGAAATAAATGCAATAGATTAAAAGTGTCAAAACAAATGTCACTGAGAAGATCCCTAAAAACTTTTGTAGCTGTTTGGGACAATCAGCAGACTTTCTGTGTGTTGCTGTCAGGACTTACAGAGTAATCAGAGTTTAAAGGACCCAAAGCAAAAAAAAAAGAAACCTATAAGCCAGTGGTTACAATAAGTGAGTTTCACAATGACAGTGATTTCTCCTAAAGTTGGCCCTGAGCATCACCTTCCATAATGTTGGCCCTACAGTCAAACACAGTGATGCAGCATCATTTAGAGGGAGTTTTTTTTTTTAAGATTTAAGACTAGTGAGGATATAAGGTAAACAAGATAAATATAAAGTAATTCTGAGTGAGAACATACCAGAGTAGCCAGCACTGCAAAAAGAGTAGAAGATTTACATTTTGATTACAGCAAAAACATAAGAAAAAAAAATGTTGATTGTCCTAAAGTGATATAAAGACAGTTTGGACCATAATCCAGTGAAGCCTCTTTGAAAAAAAAACTTAAATTGGTGGAAAGCAGATGGTTCACGTTTGATCTGGTCAAATGTGAACATCACTGAGAAGAAAGGGAGAAATGTTTTAAAGAGAAAAAAGTGCTTATTTTAAAACAGGAGTAGTTACGAACAAATACCTTTTAAAATCCTAAATTACTAAACTGAAAATGAAAGTGAGATTTAGTAAGAAACAGCTGGAATTTACTTTGGCTTTGATTAAACAAGAGGTAACATTATAAATGTGTTTTTTGTTGTGCTTAATGAAAGGCTTTTCATTATAAATTAGGACAAAAAAGAGGGGGGAAAAAATAATATTTTAATATTAGTTTGCAAAAAGTGAAAAAAACGAAGAGATTTGAAAACAAAAGGAAACCGTAAAGCTTTCAAAGTGGAAAATCTTTAAAAATTGTTACATTTGTTGATTATTTTAACACTGACTGATCCCAACAGAATCTTCCATTTTATTTATTACAAAGTGAATGGATGGTACTGTTTTCTGTAATTTCGCCCTTTTGACTCCTAACCTGCAATCCCAGGTATTCCTTAATGCTCCAATCTAATTATGATTGTAGCTCAGCCCTTCTGGGATTGGCAGGAAAACAATATCGACTCCATTCTGTCTCATAGCTAAATGTTAACGACAGCATTTAACATTTACAGGCAAATGTTAATGACAGTTTTTAACATGCCAACCGTTTGTTTTTCAGTGGCCCATACTGATAATTGCACATTTAAGCCCATTTAATTGTGCTGAAATGGGCTTGGAACACACAGACTGCTCACTAATCATTTTCTGGAAGTGGACATTTAGGCAGGTCTAAAGTTTGAGCTGAGGATGAAAGTCATCTAGTCTCATTGATAAATAGAGCTAAATGTCAAAAGCATAACAACAGTGGTGTATTTTTATGTTTTTAAAGAATTAAATAAGTTAGAAATAGTTCTGTAGTTGGCTAAAATATTGGAATAAAGTGTTTTTTTGATGGTTTATGCTTCATGGATTGGAGAACCTCAGTTTAGCCTGTTAGCTTTCACATTAGCGCTGAGCTAATACATTCATACAATGAGGTATATATACTAGAGAGGCTACCCCCGTCAAGAGGCTGGGGCCAAGATATGCTAAGCGCGACGCCATCT
>JARVGW010000427.1:4798488-4808657 GCA_031762495.1 Anablepsoides rubrolineatus | reverse complement strand
AAAGGCATTAGTTCACAAGCTAACAATATTAGCTTGGTGCTAACACAAAAGCTAACAGGCTAAACTGAGGTTCTCCATCCATGAAGCAGCTCTTTGTCCTCCATTTTCATTTGCAGGCTGAGTCATTTCATGCATTAGAAAATGTTGTCTGTGTGATGTTTTTTTTTAATCTATTTTATTTTACATTTTTTAAACACTAAACAGCCTACAGCATTATTACATTTCACAGTTTAAGTAAATGTTTATCAAATAATGTCAAATGTTACAAGTAATCATGGATCGCTTTAAAGCCTGAGGTACATAAGAGACAAACGGATTTGGTTAAAAGCAAAGATTATGATAAGAGGTAAAATATTATTAAAATGTTGAGTTTAGGCTTCAATACACATGACAACTGATATTATTTCAGACAAGTTGATAGGAGGAAAACATCTGTCACATTCATACTTTTAGTCCAGGTATGAATCACACAATATTATTTGTCGACATGTCACCAAGAAATTGTTTGAGTAAAGCTACCAGCTAAATATACCTGTAACTTACAACAAGAACAAACCCACAAATCCAAACATCACTGTCAGGATGTCAAAAATCATATGTTTCATTAGGTTAAAGGCTTTTTTTTCCTCCATCGGATATTCTCTGAAATACGAAATTTAATTAACATTTCAGAGTATTTTATTCAGTAATTTTGTCAGGTTATATCAATACCAAAATAAAAATAAAAAAATCAGGTAAACAGCTTTTTTTTTTTTATAGAAAAAAGATAAGCGGCTGAACAGCTTGTCCTATCTTTTCCAATAATTCACAACAGAAATACAGTTTTTCTGTGTTTCCCCCCTCAGGTGACAGTTTTCAGTTGGCAGGTGATTTAATGAAAAACATTTTTACCTCAACTGCCTCCTCTCCGCTCTGCAAACACAACAATTACCACCACAATGACTGGCAACGCGATGCAGCCGAGCCTCTCACACTCAGCAGCAGAGTAACGAGTGCGCGTGGATTAAATATTTACATTAAATATATTCTTTTAGAATTCATGGCATATCAAGGCTCCTGAAATGCAAATATTCAGAGCTCCTCAGACATTTCGACAAGTTCTCCCAGTGATTTTAAAACGCATGCACTCCCCCCATTTTGTGAAGAATTCTGAAGAAAATTGTTCAAGCTGTTTGGACTTTGTCTCCATTTACTTCTGATGGAAATATTTAGAACCTAATTGTCTGAATGATACAGGATATTTACTATCTAGTCTCTAACTGTGAGCATTTGTTGACTGGCTTGAAGGATGTTCAGTGAATGTATAGAGCATTTTACCTCCTGCTGCTGCAGTAAATGATAGTGAATTGTGTCCAAACAGCACATTCAAACACTCTTTGATTTGCAAATATATATTTTCTGGAATCTCTGCTGTATAAAGGACACGGCACAGCACACTGTATGAGTGATGAGAACCAGAACCATCAGAATTGTCCCCAAGATTTATTGATTATCATATGATAAGGACATGTAAAGATTATATTAAGCTCTGTGACTGCGTCAATGAAGAATAAAGTAAATATGACACATATTCGATTTCCTTTATTTAGCAGTTTAACAGCCTCTGTGTGAAACTGCTGCTCAGTCACATGTTTTTGATGCCTCTTTACGCTCGACTGATTTATTCTTTATAAACTCCCTTTATCATCTGATTCCCATTATGTAGCACTTTGCCTATGAAATTCCCTCTAGTGCGTGTCTCTGTAGGCCAGTCCTAATTTTACTGTGCTGCAGTTGGCTGCTAAAGCTGCTTGAAGCATACCTGATTTAAATCATAACGTATTTATTGCTCCACTGACCTGCCTTTGTGGCTTTGTGTCTTGTATCAATTAAGTGTTAGTGTATACACAGAAGTAGAACAACGTCTTCTGTTTTATTTTAGGGAATATTTACAACTCGGCCCATGTCAGACTACTTCTATTCTGAATAAAACCCGGTGCATGTAAACACTCATCATGATCGGATTGTAAACAGCACATTCAGATTATTTAATCTGAATACATTTCAACCCAATCCAAGAATTTTGCGCATGTAAACATAGCTAGTGTCCATTTATTTATAGCACATAAAGCAACAGATGTTAACTGAAGTGCTTCACAATTCCACCAAATGAATGGATAAAAACAACAAAGAAACACAAATAAAAAAAGTAAAATAAATCTAAAATACAACATAGAAACATTAGCTCCAAGAGAATCTCAAACTCTGCCAGAATCAAAAAGCCAAGTAAAGATAGGTCTTGAGCATAGATTTAAAAGTCTCGACGGTCTCTGAATACAAAAAGGGAAACAATTCCAAAGCTTGGACCTCTGAATTTTAGCTCAGATCCAGGAACATCTGAGAGAAGTGTTGTCAGGAAAACACAATCAGCCTCACCTGAAGACTTTTTAAATCAATTTAAGGATGCAAAAATATACTACTAATAGTTATTAATAATAATAATAATTTATTATTATTGTTTTATTATATTCATTATTTATTTGTTGCTTTATGGAGATATTGGGGTGTATGTGCATTTACAGAATGTTAATTCAATGCCTGAATGTGTACTATACATAATTTTAAATAGATTTATATTTCTATGTGAAGGTGTAAGTGTACGTATAATGGTAATGCATATTTTGACACAAAAATATTATTGATAGTTTTCTAGACATATTTGTCTCTTTTTTAAAGTCTTATTGTGGTGGTCAAGACCACCTTTACCCAAGTCAAGATCAAGTGAGGGCAAAAAAAAACACAACTAGTTTCCTTAGAGTATTCTGTACACATATAGCTAAATTAATATATTGACAAAATCTTTGTGTGAGGGCTGAGGAAAGAATTTTGTTACAGTGACATTAGTGACAATAAAAGTTGAACGTTGTCCCCACCGTCTCTGAATGTGAAGCTCTGCAGAATTTACAAGTTGCTACGATTTCTCCTGGATGTTGTTTCACAACTATATTCTTTATGATTTATATAGTCAAATTGTTTTACTAAACATTTTACAGACATCTTTTCCTGCTTCCTAGAACCACTGCTCACTTTCCTGAAGTGCCGTGTGCGAGAGAAGGGGGGTGGGGTGGGGGGTGACAGTCTGGAACAAAAATACAGAAATGAGTCAGATTTGGATTTGAATCAGTATGTTTTAAACACAATGAAAGCAAATAAATTGGACAATATTCTGGCTATTGTTGTGGTCTTGACTGGTCTTGAAATAGAGTCCTCAATGTCCGAGACAAGACCATCAAAAATGGGTCTTAAGACCACTGTCTCAACTATTACACTAGTAAATGCATATAATGTAGGTGAAATGATTGTTTTTTTAAATGAAATCATTACTGTGGGATTTAGAAGGAAATGGAATAATTTTAGTAAGTTTTTGAGAAAGTTGGGAATAATTAATTTTTACTTCTTCCCATTCCTTTATATGTTTAATTTGTTATCTCATATTTTTGTTTTATTTTGTTTGAAAAAAAAAACTTCACTTAAATGCGGTTTCAGATCTTTCTTGCTCTTGGCTTTCTTGATTGTTTGTTGTCTGTTTTTTCTTCCTCAGTTTTATTTTAATTACTTAGTGTTTCGTGTGTTCGTTTATCAGGGTTGTTTCTTTCTTGGGGTTCTTGTTTAATTTCTTATTTGAGTTAGTTCCTGTTCAGTTCCTCTGTGCTCCCCGTGTCACCTCTCATTCATCCTCCGTTCAGTTCTCCTCCGTGGGTTTCCTGCTCCTGCCCCCCTCACTCTCACCTGCTCCTGTTTTACATGCAGCACAGGTTTCTCCACTTACCTCATCAGCCCGGTCCTTTCAAGTCTGTCTCTCCACCTTCTGATCAGTTCAGCATTCCAGCGTGTAATGTGCTGTCTTATAGTGCCTTTGAGGGTTGATTTTTAAAAAAAAATTTTTAAACTGGTTTCTAAAATGTTCTAGTTTTGATTTAAGATAACATTGGACACTGAGTTGTGGTTTTATTCAAAGTATCTCAAGGACACCAGTGTAACTGTTTCTGTGCTTCTCTCAACTATGAAATGATTCTGAAACACCAAACTTCCTTGGCCTGTGTCCTCGCTCTGAGCCTGAAGGAGGCATCAAAATACCATCTGCTTTGATACTTTTATGGGTCGGCCAAATAAATCTGTGATTTGGAGCAGTGTTATGTTTATTTACTTGAAGGAAAGCATCCATGTTTTTTTTTTTAAATGGATCATATGGAAAAAGTTTATCCTGATTAACCCTTTTGCGCATATTTGCATACCTATTTTTAAATGCCGGTAGAATTCCAACCACATAAGATAGAGCAATCATTTTTTTTGTATATAAAACCGTAAGAGTTACACTTACTTTTCCAGCTATCGACATGTCCCAGAGCGCTATTTCCTTCCACTGACGAGTTCACAG
The DNA here is from genome assembly GCA_031762495.1 of Anablepsoides rubrolineatus. Taxonomy (NCBI): domain Eukaryota; kingdom Metazoa; phylum Chordata; class Actinopteri; order Cyprinodontiformes; family Rivulidae; genus Anablepsoides; species Anablepsoides rubrolineatus. The sequence continues at coordinate 4,804,240 of JARVGW010000427.1, read as the reverse complement.
ATTTATAATAAAAATGCAAAGACATAAGACAAACCCAGACACAGGGTAAATCCCTATGTTTTATAGATCAGGTAGATTGTTTACAACACTTCCTGAGTTGGATCCCACGTCTTCATGTTAAAAGCATAAAATATCATGAGATTTTATTTTTTTGGCACGACTACACACAACAAGCAGTGACGTCATTTCCCGTGACTTGTTTTTTTTCCGCTCGGTTTTGGCAAACTCTTCTCTCTCACATTTTTTCTCTAAAATATATAGATACACCCAGCCAACACACACCAAACACCACATACACTTATGTAGACACATTTATGGATCCACAAAGACCCAGAGTCAAGAAGTTTTACTCTTTGTACAAAGATCTGGAACTTATTTTAATTTATTTTTGTTTTTGTTACAGATTATATAATTGACAGTAACTGAAAAACGAAGTTTTGCACAAACTCAAAATAAATGTTCTGTGGTTTAGAAGGCTTGTGTGCAACTTTTTTGTATTGACAAGTTTGAGGGATAAAATTAGGACATTTTTATATTTACAAAAATATGTGAAAAATCATAAAACAAATTTAATTATTTTGTGATTTTTTTTTTACTAACTGACTCTATCTGAAAATGAGACGTGAGGAACATTCATCAACTGTTTTGATGAAACTAAAGACTAGACTACAGCAAGATGAAACTTGGTTTTCTTAAGCAACTCAAGGTTTTGAGAAAATTGCATCAGACAATATATTGGTTCTCAGCTGTTGTTGTATATTTTATCAAAGCTGAATTGATTTTTTGTTGCATCTTTTTTTTCTTCAACTGAATTTGGGATCAGATTTAAGTTACCTGAAGCTTTGACAATAGTAAATATATTGCTTCCAGTTTTAATGTTCCATTCACACAAAACCTATGTTAGCAATTTTATTACAGCCAAGACTTTGGACTTGTGACAACGTTTTATTAAAATTCAAACTTTTTGTAGTTTCATCGCCCTGGCACTGGATGACCTGTTTCACACTGTGGGTTGATGATGTGTCATAGTTCATGGTCCCTTCATCTGTAAACTGGTGTGAGCTACAGCCCTGATTGCCTGGCTGCCCTGTGTGACTTCCTGGTGCTTCTGTCTCAGCTGCTCTCATGTCCACTTTGTTGCACCTGCAGAATCTTCCTTTCACATCTAGCAAATATCATCTGGCACACCTCCCTCCTCCAGCTGCTGGTCCTGTATTCAGTTAGAGACTTTATTATTTAGCGAATTAGACAATTCAAAAAGGTATTTGATGAAACTAAAAGCTGTTTTTTTTGGTGATCAAACTGTTGCTCTCTTAGTAATTTGTTTTGAATTTTGTTTCTGTGCACAAGGTCAGTTCACAACAAAAAAGGAGGTGTTTAATAACATTTTAACCTTGGATACATCAGTTTTGGAATAACTGACTTATAAACATCCGGTGCACTCGTGTATCACATCCTACAATGCCCATCTTTAGTATTAATACAACTCCAATTCCAGTGAAGTTGTGTAAAACAAATAAAAACAGAATTTGATGATTCACATATCCGTTTCAACCTATATTCAATTGAAAACACTTCAAAGAAAATATATTTAATGATTAACTGATTAACCTTTTTGCAAATATTCTGCAACACATTCCAAAAAAAAAGCTGAGACGGGGCAACAAATGACTGGGAAAGTTGAGGAATGCTCATAAACACCTGTTTGGAGCATTCCACAGGTGAACAGGTTAACTGGAAACAGGTGAGTGTCATGATTGGGTTCAAGGAGGAACATCTGCAAAAGGCTCAGTCATTCACAAACACAGATGGGCAATGGTCAACATTTTGTGAACAAATGGGTGGTCAACAGTTTCTCAACGTACAATTAGAAGAAACTTAGGAACTTCATCATCTACAGTCCATAATATCATGCAAAGTTCAGAGAATCGGGACAAATCTCTGCAAGTAAGCAACAAGGCAGAAAACTAACACTTTTTTAATGCAGTGCTGACCTCTCACTCTCAGGCAGAACTGCATTAAAAACCCCATCATTCTGTAACAGTTATTAGCACATGGGCTCACGAACACTTCAGAAAACCATTGTCAGTGAGCACAGTTCAGCTCTACAAGTGCAAGTTAAAGCTCTAGCATCAATAACACCCAAAACACCACCAGCTTCTCTGGACCTGAGCTCATCTGCGATAAACTGACACAAAAAGTGGAAAAGTGTCCTTTGGTCTGATGAGTCCACATTTCAAATTGTTTTTGGAAACCATGGACGTCGTATCCTCCAGGTCAAAGAGGAAAAGAACTGTCAGGATTGTTATCAGAGCAAAGTTCAAAAGCCAGCCTCTCTGATGGTATAGGGGGGCATTAGTGCCCATGGCATGAGGTAACTCTTGCATCTGTGAAGACAGCATCAATGCTGAAAACTACATACAGGTTTTGGAGCAACCTATGCTGCCATTCAAGCCACAACCTTTTCAGGGACGTCTCTGCTGATTTCAGCAAAACAATGAAGACACATTCTGCACGTGTTCCAACTGTGTGGCTTCTTAATAAGAGTGCGGTACTAGACTGGAGTCCAGACCTGTCTCCTATTGAAAATATGTGGTGCATTATGAAGCACAAAAACAGAGACCCTGGACTGTTGGCAACTGAAGTTGTTCATCAAGCAAGAATGGGAAAGAATTCCACAAAGCTTCAACTATTAGTGCCCTCAGTTCACAAACACTTATTGAGTTTTGTTAAAAGGAAAGCTGATGGAACACTGTGGTAAACATAACTCTGTTCCAGGTTTTTTGGAACATGTTGCAGCCATTAAATTCAAAATGAGTGAATATTTATCTGTTTAAACAGATTGTTTTTGTAGTGTATTCAGTTTAATGTACTGTAGGTTAAAAAAGGATTTACAAATCATAGTATTCTGTTTTTCTCAACTTCATTGGAATTGAGGTTGTATTATTTTCTCTGTGTTCCGGTCACACCTGCAACACTTCAGTTTTCAGCCTGCCCAGGTTGAACCGTCCTGATTTGTGTCAGATGCTGGCTGGTGACATTCAACCAGTCAGTTTGATTTATCTGCTCTGGGTTCTCCCGTGCCTCACGCAGCCCGCACACAATCTGACATGTGTGCCGAGTGTTAGTTTGGCAGCACCGCGGCTCTGCTCTCTGTGTTTTATATGTGGATGTTCAGGGCCTGGTTGGTCCTTTTTCACTGCAGGATCACGGTTCTGGGACATGAGCAGAAGGCTGCAGCAGTGCTTAGGTCAGAGGTCTCCAACCTTTTTTTCTTTAAGAGCTATTTTTACAAAACAAAATTGTTCGAGAGCTACTTTTTGCAACATTTAACTTTAAATGTAAACCATTGAATTATGCGATGGAGAATTAGGGCCACACAAGATTTTTTAAAGTTAAAAGATTAAAGTTGTACTTTTATGAGAATAAACTCATAATATTATGAGATTAAAGTTGAAATTTTACGAAATTAAAGTCGTACTTTTATGAGAATAAAGTCATAATATTACAAGATTAAAGTCGTAATATTACGACATTAAAGTTTTCTCTTTATTTTCCCCACACCTGCTGTGTACAGCGTACTCTTTGACTTCTGATTCTTCTTTTTAGCCCGCTTTCGAAACTTGTGATCACCTGTCTCTCAAAGTTTTTGCTCGGCTGCCCTCACGAGTTTTGGTGTTCTGATTAGTTAATTTGTCGTGGTAATGTGGTAATTTGAATGTCCAGCGGAGCGCTGTTATAATGCTCCTGACCCGTCTTTAACCTCAATTACCGTACAGCGCGGTGAAAACGCTTTGGAGTCATTACAAGCAGCCTAGTGAGGAGAAACGAGATTTGTTGCAACACAAGTGGGAAAACAGGCATGACAAAAGAAGCATTAAGTTAAAAAAAACAAGTCATCCACCAGCAGAATTGCAAATATGGTAAATATTTTTAACGCTGAGATTTTCTTTTGTTTACCCAATCCTCAGTTTATCCCTCAGTTAATGAGCAGAAACCTTCTCCTCATTCCTTCTGCTGTAGATGTCAGTCGACTGTCTTCCTTTGTGACTTCTTCAGTCTCTTACGTTCCTATGTCGGTGTTTTCCACTTCTTACGTCTCCTGTCCAGCTGTAATGAGTAAAGGTCGGCCTTTCTGCTCTCCTCAGTTGTGCTGTCAGTGTCCGTGCCTTCAACTAAGGTACTTATTAGCTTTGACCTTTAGCTGCTGCCATAATGAGCATGAAGCACAGAGACGAGAGAAAAGAACCTTGAACAAAAGCTAATTTACCTCAGAGGATTTGGATTGCACAATCTCTTGTTTTGTTAATATATAACTTCAATTCCATCATCTACCATCCACTTCATATTTGCCAAAATTAAAAAAAAATGAAATAAAAAAAATATAGAGAATGAAAATCAGCAATTTATTATGTGTAGATTGAAGTGGAAGAGAAAAAAAAACACATAACTTATGGATTTATTCATTCTTTTACATGCAAATGTTCCTCCAATAAAAGTAAAACATATCTCAGAAGGGCTCCTTGCGTATACTGCAGCATATATTTTGTACTTTCCTTTGTTTTAAAGTCTTTACAGGAATAATGCTTACAAGTAAAATCTCAAATAAATCTCATGGCTACATTGATTGATTGATCGATTGATTGATTTGATTTACCGTCTTTATTCATTATAATATGATCGAGTGTAATACAATCAAAGATGTTTGAGCTTAAAATGCATTAAAAATCTAATTGTCAATAACCTGTGTATAATAAGCATCTCAACTCTCTGTTTTATAATGCAGGGCTACAACTGTTATCTTTTCATTACAATAAGTAGAACTTTCTGACATCAGTCTGTTTGTATTAGCTGATTATGTGGACAAATGTGAGGGGATTTTACAGCAGAATATGTTACAACAGTGAAATATAAACAGGGTTTATATCTGCTGCGATGCTGTGAGAGACTGTTTGTCCTGTTTTTGTGTGTCTGTTTGTGTCTGTGTGTGTGTGTGTGTGCTGTATTGATTGATATTGTTGTTATGTCAGCATGACATTACCTTGGCAACACAATCTTAGAAACTCTTCAGGCTGGCTGTTTTAATGAGTGTGTGTTCTCTGTAGGTGAGAAATCCCTCTATCAGTTGCTTTGCCCTGACTCTGCACTTTTTTCTTGAACACACACACATGCACACACTGCATTCCTAGAATTTGGGTCTAATTTAAAATAAGGATTTAATGCTCAAGTAAAAGAAAAAAAAACTTTAAATAAAAATTAACATTTTATAATTCCCGGTACAGTGAAAATAACCATACTGAATTGTGCTTTAAAAAAAGAAAAAACTTGCATGAAAACAATTGTACTGCCTAATGTGACACCAGGCAGAGTTCTGGTTGTGTACAGCCCGCGGGTCGCCTTTCTGCAGTCCTTCATATTTCCAGCTGAAATGCTTGTTCAGGTTAATTCAAATCTGAGACCTTTCATTTTTCAGATCCAGTTATTTTGTTGCTTGCATGACTTTTTGCTGAAACATCAATTTCAAATATCACATTATTTTATATATATATATATATATATATTCTTTTTTTTACTTACTAGTAAGTCAAGCTCATTTCTAGTGAGAGTTGGACTCCGCCAAGGTTGCCCTTTGTCACCGATTCTGTTCAAAACTTTTATGGACAGTATTTCTAGGCTCAGCCGAGGTGTTGAGGGGATCCTTTTTGGTGACCTTAGGATCACATCTCTGCTTTTTGCGGATGATGTGGTCCTA
>JARVGW010000427.1:4763249-4774882 GCA_031762495.1 Anablepsoides rubrolineatus | reverse complement strand
TTCTGAACAAAAGTTGAGCGCATTGTAGCGCATATTTAATCAATGACATGTACACACAAAAGTACGTATTTGATCACCTTTTTTGTGTGGATATTTTAGGGGAAGCTGAGCTTCCCTTGCAGTCTTAGAGCAACCGCCACTGCTAAAATCCCTTAATAGAGTAAAGGAACTAAAGTCTACAACCCTCTATTAGGTCTTAGATGAGATGAGTTCTTGTTAAAATCAGGACTAATCAGGATGTAAACAAAGAGCAACACTGTTAGCAGCAGGCCGGCCGGCCATTTATCCAGCATGAGAAACATGTCCTCACGTCTGTGTGACTGTGCATTTGTTGGTCTGTTTGTCACTATCTGTGGTGCATGACTGTTACTCTGTGTGACCATTCAACACTGTGTGTGAATGTTTGTTTGTGTTGATGTAAAAAAACAATGATGTGACATCATGTCCAGCAGCTGCAGGAGATGCTAATAGAACAGAAATACTCACCTTCCTCCTGTCCCACTGCTGCTGTTCAGGAGTTCAGTAGTCAGTTAAAGTCTTTGTAGAACATCCTGGTCTTCCTGTCCAGTCGCAGTGAGCTGCTGCTCTGCTGTTCTGGTTTAGCCAGAGGCAGTAATAGAAGCCAGGGAGATTAGATCCCTGTAAGCTCTGTTATCCAGGCTACATTAAAGCACTGATGCACCGTTCCAGAAACACCGGAAAGCTGCTTCTCTGTCATGCAAGGTGAAATCTGCTGCAGGAACTCTGTGTTGTTTTTTCTTTACAAAAATAAGGAGTATTTGATGATAATTTGTCTAAATTGCTTCCAGTAACGTGACATATTTAAATGACGTTACGCTTTTATGTTTTTCTGTAAAGGATTACATGTATTTGACTCGAAACCATGTGTTTTTATTCAAAAACATTTATTGATTTTGAGTGATAATGTTCTATAAAAAAGTGTTTTTTTTAAGGTGTAAAAGTTTTCATAAAAGTCTCAAGGTTATAAAAAAAAATTTCGAATGTAGAAAAACATCAATAATTATAATTATTTTCAATCCCCTTTAGGTTTTCAAAATATTTTTTTTCTTTTTACTTTGATTTTTATTTTCCTCATAGTTTTAACATTTGAGCAAGGACGCTGCACACTGAGGAGTTTTATTTTCTTAGCCCACACCATGAAACAAAAACAAAAATGATAATTAGCATATCGCAGAGACTTTGGGTTCTGTCCAGTCACGAGCAACGATTTCCCCTTCACTGGTTTCTATAAATGAAAATACTTTTGTGTTGCTAAAAAATGCCACTGTTTTTAGATCTGTTGCTCTTGTAGTTTGGAACCTGAGGTGACTTTTTAACTCGATACTGCATAGCGATAGCCTATATGACTCTGCATGTAGGCAAAGCACCAATGCACCAGAACTCTGAACTCACCAGAACAGATTTATTGTTTTGGGTGGGGTGGGGGTGGGGGCTCATTGGTGGGTCCGATGTTGAATAGTTTTTGAAGTCTAAGCATTTTTTAAAGTCCAGACACCCCCTTTTCAGAAGGGGTAGGGGTCCAGCGGGTGGGGGGCTCATTGGTGGGCCTGACGTATAGCCCTTCATCAAAACTAAAAAAAAAAAATCTGAATCTTCTATGTTGAATAGCTTAAACGCTTTTTTGTTCCCATTTTAGACAGAGCCCCCACCCCAAATATGGGGTCTATCATAAAACCGTTGGATGGCGCAGTGTAGGTTGGACACATCTACATTCTTGCCAAATTTTATGTTGATCGGTGCAACCATTTCCGTGATACTGTTGACAAAATCACTGAAAAAGAAATAAACAAACTGTGGTGTGCTGGGGTCATAATTATGTAAAATGTTAAAAATGACAAATGTTCCCCGGCTACAGTATTCATTGGAGAGGCTTAGAGAGTACGATATTTGATGGTGTTTCTCCTTTTAAGTCGATCACCGTAATTATAGTCATCATAATTAAGAACATGTTAAAAATATATAATTGTTTTTTTTTTGATCAGAGATGAAGATAAATTTGAGGAGACACTGGTGAGGAACGCTGCAGTGCAGGAAAAGTCTCAGCGTGGTTATTTTTATTTTTTTTTTCTGCTTCTCTTTGTCACAGTCTCCTGACTTTTATTCCACTGATTCATCATCCAAAGGCAGTTAATACAGAGTCAAAGTTTCTATCTCAAGTCATCAATCCCTCTTTTCATCCTTCATGTTCATTAGTTTCACATCTTTTCTTCCAATATTGCTGCTTCTTTCCTCCCCAACAAGTCCTTTCAGACTTTCTCATTTTTTTATCATCTTAACTTAGCTGCTTTCTTTAATATTTTTGAATGTACTGCTCTCATGGAGGTACATTTAACAACTGGACTGAGTCCTGACCTTGTGACTGTGTGATCTACTGTAGAAGCTACAGAGCTAAGCAGAAATAGAAAGAGTCTGGATTTACTACTGTATGTTACTGAAATTGTAAAAAAAAATAATAATAACAATGTTACCAAGTCTATTATGAATATTTTAGCTGTCTAATGTATATAAAAATGCCAGAAAGCTGTGTAAGTTATGAAAAAGTTAAGAAAAATGTAATTTCACAAGTCAGCAAATTTGATCTTATTTACCTCAGTGTGGATGTGATCTGAGCTTAAACTTAAAATAAGCTTATAAATTCAATGTAATCACTGTTATTTACTGAACTGGTTAGCAGATCCAGAGCGCTGCTGAATCATGCTACAATTTAGCCCAAACTATTAAATGTTCATTTAAAAAATGGCTGGTTTTGCCTTTGATTTAAATAATATTTACACAGTGTAAAATAATATATATTTAACTATTTTTTGATTTCAATTAGACGAACCTGACCTGTTGAGATGATGGTTAGCCCCAGAGGTGTCAAAAGTATTCACATTCATTACTTAAGTAGAAATATAGATAGGGTTTGAAAATACTTTTTTGGGAAATAGAATTACCAACTAAAAGTTTACTCAAGTAAAAGTGTAAAAATATTGTTTTAAAACTACTTAAAGTATTAAAATAAAAGTATAATGTTAAAAAAAGCCATTAAGGACAAAAGCTACAGTGCATAACCACCTCCCACTATTTTGTTTTCTAAAGGCATTGAGTATACTGTTAAATTGAAATGTTAATGTTGAAAAATTTGAGATGCACTAACTAGACTATGTTTCATCCACATTATATCTCAATCATCCTCTTTCTAGGCAACATATCAACATATGTCTATGTCCTATATATATATATATAAGCTGAAATACAAACAAGCTGAAGTAAAAGAGAAGTAAAAAACGTTTTGCATTCTGAAAATGTAAGAATTAGAAGGTACAGATAATTGCGTGAAAACGTAAGGACTAGTAGTAAAAAGTAGGCTAAAAAAGAATGACTCCACTAAAGTATAAATAACTAAAATTTTTACTAAAGTAAAGTAACTATTTGTACTTAGTTACTTGACACAGCTGGTTAGCCAATATCATAGAGACAAGGTTCATCCTAGAACTGATGCAAAGAACATTTTCTAATAATCTCCGTTGCTAATAGCTAGCTTATCTATGCCAGTCGTTAGCCTCTGATGCTAACGCAAATGAATAGTCTCCTCATTTGCTAGCGCCGGCCTCGCAGTTACTATCATTAATCAGATCAATAGCTGGCTTAGGAATGGATATAGCCTCCTGTTACAAGAATGTAGAAACCGCTGGTTGTGCAGTAGTCTTAATTTTGTCCTTCATACTGCGCCCTATAGGTGGGGCTCAGTCTAGTGATATTCAAGGCTGACCCTATAAACAAATGCATGAAAACCAATGTGGCCTTCAGCTTCAGAGTGTCAGAAAATGTTGCTCTCTTGCTGTATCGCATGTGTTGGTGTGGTTAGATTTGACTCCAGTTTGTAAAATAAAACACAGCACCTCCACATCATTTCACAGTTAAGTGTTCTCAACAGGTTCAGGTTTGTTTACTGCTGTGATTGCTGATACATGTTTGAGCATCTCTCCACAAAAATAAACCTCTCAGAAATACTTATAATTTACTGCTAGTACTATTCTCCGACTGCTACTCCAAAAGCCCGCAGGATCACATTCACATTCAATTTACAGAACAGTGCACTATTATTACCATCAATAGCAACAAGAATCAATCAGCCCGTTGCTCCCGGGGTGTTTGTGTGCAGGTTTGAAAGCCAAGGGACTCATGAGGGTTTGTTACCAACACATCTGCCCTTGTGAGAGGAGCACAGTGAAGGGTGTGTGAGGGGTTCCAAATTATTTTTATTTATTGAAAAATTAGGTTTTCCTCATAGGCAGGCAAACCATGCTGAAATTCTACAAACTCAGTTTAACTGAGTAACAAATGAGACGAGCCTCTTCTTATGTAAAAATACACAAACACTAATTTGTTCAGTGCCTTTGGGTTTTGTCAACAGGTCCATTGAGTGCAATACAAAATATAGCTTGATATTAACAAACTATAATTTAATTAATTGCAACTGATCTGGCTAATAAGCTTAAAAATACTATTTTGCAGCTGTCTGTGCAGTAAAACAACACAGGAGACACTGCAGCTGAAACTACTACTTATTATGGTGTAGAGATTTTAAAAGTAGTGACAAAGGAGCAAATTGATGAGATCTTTTCTTCACTCTGTGCCCTTTTCATTCTTGGCATGATGGACTTTTTTTTCTACTGTATATAGATTTTGCTTTTATGAAAGAAATAGACGAAATAAAATGACAAACAAAAAAAAAAACAAAAGAAAACCCGAAATCTTGGTATTTTCACTAGTTAACTGTTGTTCTGTTTTTAAATTTAAATATAGTAAAAAAGCAGTTTATGCTTCTAACTTTGCTCAAAATCAATTGCAAAAGTGCTTATTTAGATTTTTTTTTTCTATTTAGAAATTTATTCATTTCATAAAAAAATAACTATTCAATCAAAAATAAAAATATTCAATAAAAAATCAAATAAAATGAAAGGCAGAGGAAGAAGAAATCTTATATCTGCCCCTTTTATCCCCAGCATATGTTCAAACAAACGTCATTTACAAAAAACAAAGCTAAATAAAAACTACATCAACTCAAACAACAATTTAGATGGATTTACTTTATGATTTTTTATATTCCTTCAGAAAATTAACTTTTATCACTCTCTTAAATATGTATATAGATCTGGCATTTTTAATATCACAATCATATTCCCTGGATTGAAGTACACCGTTCTTTCAAACTGGTGGCTTCACAAACATTTCTATCCCCTTAACATACTCTCCCTTTTAACAAAATTTACTTGAATGTTAGAAGGTGATATTTTTTTGTTAGCCTTATACATAAACAGTTAAATATTATAATCAACCAAGTTATAGAATTTCAAAAATTTCAATTGATAAAATAATGTATTTGATGGATGGCTGCAATGTTTTCTAGTGATAATTCTTACAGCTCTTTTCTGTAAAATAAAAATAGGATTTGTAATTGTTTTTGCATGCTTTACCCCAGACTTCAATACATTAAATTAAGCCTAAATTAAAAAGAAATCCCTAAAGTTACAGATAATAACATGTTTTACCTAAACTTAATGTAACCTTGTATGTACATGATAAAAAAAACATTTAAAGCTTAAAGATACATTTATGGCAAATCTCATCTGTGATCTTAAAGGAATCAGTTTAGAGCAAACCCATCTGTAAATTTACCACTTTAATTTGTATGGGTTACAATGGCGTTTGTTTATATAACCAAAAATGTGACTGGCTGCTTCGCGCATGCTCATCTCTAACAGTTTTTAATTACAAATTGATCTATATTCTTGCAGAAAATTATTTTAACTGTTGACGATTTTCTTATTTATTAGAAACAACTTTTCAACTCAATATTATTATTATTTTTTTTATTATTTAATTAAGCAGCACATTTTGTCTGAACATGAAACAGGTATAATGAGCGAGTTCTTGGAAGGAGAGCATTCGAAGCACTTCTGCAGATGGCATAAGTGTGGTTTATGCTTGGGGAGAAAAAAAAGTTGTTTTGAACCAGCTGCTTCTCATAAGACATCTGTGCTGAAAGTAAAAAACAAACAAACTACGGAAACTTTTTTTTAAAAAATCTATTTTTTTTGTTTCTTCTTTCAAGTCTCATCAGGTGCCTTGAAGGCCAGTTGATTCTTTTCTTCTGGATTCTTTTGAGAAACGCATCAGCATGTGATGGAGAATACACCGTTGTGTTCTTGTGCAGAACTTTTTACTGTTTGTCTCTCAGGTGTTCTCCCAGCCACTGTGAACATGGAGGCAGATGCACTCAGTCATGGAGCACCTTCCACTGTAACTGCTCCAACAGCGGCTACCGAGGAGCCACCTGCCACAGCTGTAAGCACGCAGGAGGAACTACTGTTTGATGCTTTTTAATCAGATGACGACTTACTTTGTTTTATTGGAATTCTTAGAATAAGACAGATGCTGCACGTCCACCATCAGTCAATTTCCTCCCGTTGTTTTTTTCTTTTCGTCATTATTTCAGAACCTAAATTAGCCGCGTGCATTTGGGAATAGGCCTGACAGATATTTCATTACGCTCTGCAAATTAGAATTTTGTTTTAATTTAGAGGTCTTGAAAGAGTGTTTTTCTGTTTGTTTGTTTCTGACACCTTCAGATGTCCAATTATCTTTGAGTTTCTTGTTTTAATTTAAAAGTTGCTGCATTTTAAAGCCATGTGTGTTTGTTTTATCAACACTATAAAATGTGACTTTTTATTTTTAAGCTCCACTCTAACGAAGTGAAGAGTCACGCTGAAACTCGGTGTTAAAAACAACTTTTATTTATTTATTTATTTATATTCTTACAAAGCACTTTGAGTGAAGCAGATTATGCTTTTAATGCCAAAAGAAGTTGGAAAAATAGGCATTATTTACTGAAAGTGATGCATTACCTGCAGACCTGTGCCGACTTGTAAATAAGTTTGGCCCAAATTTGATGCTTCTTCTTAACAAAAATAACCTGCTTGGTACGACATAATGCAGAGAGAAAGTGTCACTCTATCCACTGGGGACTGTTGAAGAGAGAACAAAGGGATTGCATCCTGCAGCAGATGAAAGCCACAATTTTCTCCCACTTCTCTCTTCAAAGAGAACACACCAAGCGCTTGTTCAGTCCTCGCTTGTTAACGTCCTCCTTTTCTTTTTTTTTGCCGAATGTTTTAAAACCCAAGCACCCAAAGATTTTTAGGTGCTAAAAATATTGATATATATATATTTTTTTTTTTCTTTCAAGAAGTGCAGCAATTATTGTTTTAATTTGATGGCCATAGCTAGACCCTAACGATCAGCTGCTCTGCTGTTACAGTGGTCTGTGCAGGGGTTGTTATTTTAGACGCTGCAGTTGACATTTTGCCGTTTCCCCACTCAGCCAAATACGAGCAGTCTTGTGAGATGTACAAACACAAAGGCAACACTTCTGGACTCTATTACATAGATGTGGACGGCAGTGGACCCGTTAAGCCCCAGCTTGTTTATTGTAACATGACAGGTAAAAGCACGGAGGCTTGAAACTTGTTTTATATTTGCTTGATGTTTTGTCAGTCTGAGTGATTGTTGCATTCTTGTGTTTCTTACCAGAGGACAAGACGTGGGTTGTGATCCAACACAATAACACAGAATTGACAAGAATTCAGGTGTCCTCTGATAGAAATCAGTACTTTGCCTATTTTGACTACTCTTCTGAAGAAGAGCAGCTGGCATCCATCATCAGTCAGTCGGAGCGATGCGAGCAGGAGTTATCCTTTCACTGCAGGAGGTCCCGGCTCTTCAACTCTTTGGGTAAGAGCTAAGAGAAAAAAGCTTCAACATTTTATTTTTAATTAAAGTTATTGAGACGATAGGATGTTGAGATATTCAGGAGTAATTGTCTTGGTCAGCTTTTTCTCTTCTTTTTTTTTTTTGCTGAGAAAGTTCAGGGAAAATGTCATTAAATGACTGTGGGAAACTTTTTTTTTTGCTAAGCAAGCTTCTCTGTATCTGTGGGATCCATAACTGAAACCAGTGCAGAATGGTGCGAATTGCTGATTTAGTCACTTGAGTTACTGATCAAAACCGTAATCATAATTCAGCTGGGTTTTAAGCTCCAGACTTTCAGCTGCACCTAAAAGTGTAGGAAATCATCAGCTGAATTGGTTTCTGTTTCTTTATCTTGTCTTTAAATGACAACTTTTAAAAAAACCTAAGTTGTTAAAAAAGACCAAAAAATGAGGAGCTGTGCCAAAACTTGACTTGTGTTAAACAGGGGGGGGTGGGGGGTGTTATGTATTTTCCAGGCACATAGTTCAGTTCTCTACCACAATCCAGTAACTTTACAAGCAATTTAACATAACAAGTAATTTAGATTTTATCTTTAGCAGTGATAGAAGCGTTAGCAAAAGTTGGTGTCAGATAACCAGGATGATGTCATCATCCTGTGACAAACATCAACAATGGCCATTGCTAGCCGCTGTTAACGCTGCTGAAGATACTACTACTTTATTTATAAAGCACTTTAAAACAACCACAGCTGCAACATATAAAGCTGTAGCCTACATATAAAATAAAAACATGAAAAACACAAAACTAAGTTTAAAAACAACAAAAAACTGTAAAAAATAGGAATAAAACTAAGATAACGTAAGCTTAAACTAAAACAAGCTTACGTTTGGACTTCGGCACCTCCAGGAGCAGCTGACCTGAAGATATTAAAGATATTATTTAAAATCTAAATTATTTGTTACGTTAAATTGCTTGTTAAGTTACTTGATAAATTACTTGACAAATTCTAAATGAGTTCATAAAAAACAGTATGGGTGGTACCTGTGGTCCAGCAGTTTGAAGTGCAGCTTGAATATTGACTGCATCAGAAAGCTTGCAGGGAAGCTTTAGCTGCATCGGAGTGCTAGCGGTTGCTATTGTCTCAGGATGATGACATCATAACATGAGCCGAGCACCAACAGCAAAGGCTGCGTTCCATTCCAAAATACCTAAATGTGAAATTCAACATTTAAGATTGAAATTTAAATATTTAGATTTAGAATTTATTATTTAAATGTAATTTTTCAACATTAAAATTTAACATTTAGTCAAATTTAGCTAAACAGTGAGAACAATGAGCTAAATTACAATAAGATTTTAGTGGAAGATTTTAACACTCAGAAAGTGAGCTAAATAATAAAATATGTTTAGTGAAATGTTTTAACATTTCATCTTACACTTGGCGCCCATAACAGCTACTGTAATGTTTTTTTAGTTTAACTACACAACAATGTAGCGAGCTAACAAAAAGCTAACATTAGCTTACTTTCATCCGGCCCTCGTACTGCAGGATGGTTTGGTTCAATATTTACTACTTTTCCTTTGAGTTTGGTGTAGCCCATTATTGTTTTGTCACAAATAAAGCAAAACAAGACATGTTGATGGTGTGCATATTACAGTAAATATCGTGATCCAGCCCACATCAAGATGACCCTCTGCTCAATCCAAACGCAACCAGGCCCAGAGTAGAGTAAGGGAAGGCTGAGATTAGCTTTGTTTGAAAATAAAAAAAAAGGATTGAAGGATGTCCGAGTTTTAAGAGCCTAAAGATTTGTGTGTTAGATTTTCCAATTGGAACACTAATAAGAACAGAAGCTGGGCATGATGAAATCCCCAATTTTACACTCAAACGAATAATTCAATTTAAGTGAAAAGATTCATTTCAATTAGCTGTTAAATGAAATGAAAAGATAGATGAGTAGCAGTCGAAGGTCAGACACATTTCACAGACAATATCTGCCTCTGTTCACAGGACTCATTAGCTCTTCTCACACAGCAGTCATGCCGTGTTGGTGCAAAATAAAATAAAATCCTCTCAAAGCTGCCTTTGGTTGTTGTGCTCATCGGTGAGGGCTCAGTAAATGGAAGCTGGGGTAGTGGAATCAGCTGAGCGATGACAGCATCTTTGGTCGGAGCACTGAGGTCCAACATACAGGGCAATTTCTCACACACCAATTTGTCCCCGTGAAATACTTTATTGATTGCTAAGAGGTATCAGCTTCGACCCACACCCTGGTACTTACAAATAGGACAAGTTGACGATGCAACATCCCTGCCTTCGTTGGTCAGTGTGGAAAATCATTCGCTTTTGTTTTGTTAATCTGTTCTGCAGTTTAGCTTTTGCTCAGCTGTAAAACAAGTGATTTTTATGTTCTTTGTGTTTAAAGATGGTGCGCCGTTTAGCTGGTGGGTGGGTGGTCCAGGCTTGGGTCAGGTCCAGAATTACTGGGGAGGAGCTCTACCTGGCAGCCGGCAGTGTGCGTGTGGTCTGAAGGACAACTGCCTGGACTCCAGCTTCTACTGCAACTGTGATGCTGACTACGACCAGTGGTAATTTACAACCGAGTGCGTCATGTGGAGAGGATTTATTTTTGCTATTTTTAGGTGGTTTTTTTTCTTTGTTTTTCACTATAATTAGTTAATAACTATTATGTCAAATTATTTGCGACAGAACTTCTAAATAAGGTCTGGACTTACCAAGTACAATTTGGTGGTCTTCATCCTCATCTGGGTCAGACTCTGGCTCCAACATGTAAGGCTGGATGAACAAGTCTTCTCTTGTTCACATCTTCTAATTAATTTATAAATAAAAAGTTTCTGCGCCTTTATATAATCGGAAACCCCTCTATCAAACTAGAATGGACCGCTCTGTGTGGGCTGTGAAGCAAGATGCAAGATGTTATGACTGATTTTGAATTTATTTATCAGATAAAAGTGACTTAAAGAAGTTTAGTGAAATACTTTTAAGCCCAATAATGGTTTTAAGCGTAATTTACAGTCAAAAAGGTTTTAATACACCTAAACTTACAGACATTATCAGAGCTGTAAAATAAGAACAAGGCTCCAATTCAAATGTGATCTTTACTCTTCTCACAGGATCCGTTCCAGGATTATTGATTGCATCAATAAAAATAAACTGATCATATCAAATAAAACCTATGAAGAGAAATCATGTTGATTTGTCTGGTTCAGATGGATGACGAGTTGATGGATGAAGTTTAGTTTTTTTTTTCTCTCTCACAGTTAAAAAACAGTCTAAGCCCAAATTAGCCTTTTTCTAATCCCTGAAACATAAGCAGAAAAGTCAAAGAAATGCAAATTTTCTTTTTAAGGAAACAATTTTCTTTGTAAAGAATCTTATAGAGTCATCACCACTGAAAGTTAAAGGAACAGATGGCTCAACAGAGCTGTGATTTTTTTTTTCTTTTCTTTTATCAGCCTGGCTACAGTGCTAAAAAAGAAACCTGGGTTTGTTCTTGTTCCCAGCTTTATCACTTTCTTGACAATAAGTACAAAGTGAAATACCTATAAATATGTGGAGAGCCTCAGTCTCTGTGAAGTATTTAACAGAGATCAGCTCTAAAATGCATGTTTTTAATCGGCAGTGAAAGTACCGTATTTATTCAAGTATAATACGTAAAATTTAATCCATAAAATCATCCACAAAGTTGGGGGATAGTATTATACTCGGATTAATATTTTTGCTTATGTATTTTAACTGAAATATCGGTCTCGTTTGCAAAATGCCTCAGTACGGAAATGAAACCCCGTCGTAAAAAGCGATAGCAGCGAGCTTACCTTTAACACGCCTTCGT
>JARVGW010000427.1:4750137-4761170 GCA_031762495.1 Anablepsoides rubrolineatus | reverse complement strand
TTTACTGATATATATAAAGACTGCAAAGGCTGAAAAATTCTGAAGTCCATATGAAATTAGAGGTAGTATGAGAATTATTTTTTTTATGCTTTTTAATATAAAAATAGGGGGGGTCCTATTATACATGAGATCGCATTATACACAAATAAATACGGTAAATGTTTAATTTATGCTAGTAGTCATAAAAAAGCTTTGTATTGTTTAAAAACTCAGACAATTAAACACTTTGGCATACAGAAAATGTATTTTAAACACCCCTTCATAGATCTTGAACGAGCGGCTACAGCTTTTAACTCTAATCACAAAGCTTCTGACAAATCTAAAGATATTTAAGCATCCAAAGCTTCAACTGACTTTATATTATTTCTGTTTAGTTTTTACTTCCTCAGCCAAGTTCTACGGTTAGATCCATTTACTCCCACTGAATTCCTGCTCGCCTTTCTTTTATTTCTTCTGTCCACCTGAATCTGCACATCTTTATCTCCGTTTGTCCAGGCTTATCTCCTGCTGTCAATATCTCATTCTTCTGCTGTCAATATTTCATTAGCTTCACCTGTGGAAAATAGTCCCGAATCATCGTTTTATTTGTTTTATTTATTTTTTTTTTTTTCCGCAATATTTTGCAGAGAAGAAGACACTGCAAAAAAGTTGAAAGAGACAGGTTTGGGTTTGGTGAATTTCCAAATGAATCCCTCAAGTCAACTTTGCTCTGAAAAGTGGCTCGTCAGCTGATTTATTTTTTTGATTGATGTCTCTTCTTTAACCTTTTCTCTTTTTTTCTTTTCCTCCTCCTTCAACTCGTTCTGCCTCAGGACCGAGGACTCGGGCCTGCTCACCCATAAGGAAAGCCTTCCCGTCAGGTCGCTGGTGCTCGGGGACACCCAGCGTTCTAGATCAGAGGCTGCCTACAAGGTGGGGCCGCTGCAGTGCCACGGAGACAGTAAGCCCAACGTAACGGTTTCCCACAATTTTCACACCAAATATTGACAGTGTTGATATTATTGCACGTAATGAAGATGATTTCATGGAGTATAAATAAAGAAAGAGGTTTTATTCAAGCGTAGGACGACCTGAATTAAAGGAATCATTGTCTCCAATCTCCGTTTTGCCATTTAACTTGTTAATGGAAAATTGGACAGCAGCAAATTACGTTAGCTAATTAGCCAACTCTCAGCTAAAATATGACTCCCTTTGCCGTTAAATAACAACCACTAATGGAAAATGCAAAATAAATTAATGTGACATATTTTTCATTTTTTTAATTGCGTATATTTTCTGTATTAGGTTTTATGATTAGATAAATAAATGCTCAAAGATAAATCAACATAAATGAGAAAGCGTAGCTGGTGTTTTGCCTCTGTTCTCACCTAATTAGCTGAACAGTTGGTTCATTTGTTTACTACATGGTTTTCATTACACAGCCGTCATAATGAGTTTTCTTTAATGAGCTTTGTTCCAGAGTGAGATATGTGGGCTCTGTTAAAAAAAAAAAAGTTTTACAACTTCTGTTAGAGAATAAAAAAGAGAGATGCTTTTCAGATGCTTTTTCTGTTTTGTTTTGTTTCACTTCGTTTTTGCAGAGAACTTCTGGAACGCTGCCTTTTTTGACAAGGAAACGTCCTACCTTCACTTCCCAACCTTTCATGGCGAGCTGAATGCAGACATCTCGTTTCTCTTTAAAACGACGTTCTCTTCTGGGGTCTTCCTTGAAAATCTCGGCATCAAGGACTTCATTCGAATAGAACTCAGCTGTAAGTGGCAACTCAACAGTGTCATTGGTTTAAAATGGCATTTTTTTAGCCAATAAATTAATTTTGTTGCGTACTTAAGAGTATCTGGGAGTGCAGAAAATTTGAATTTAAGGCCTCCAGGTGCTGCATAGATATGTTTATATTCTGTTTGGGTCATATTTTTCAGCTCGTCCAGTTTCCTATGACTTTTTCTGAACGATTACGTCACAGTGTTTGCTGTGGAAAAAAGTAAAAGAGGGGCTTGTGGAGTTACAATAAGGAGGAATTCAGACCAAAACATTGCAGTTCAACTTTATATAGACCCCAACTGAATGGTTTAAATGTGAAAAAAAGAAGGATTTAAAGGATGATAAGTCTCTGCAACAAATTCCATGTTATTAGTTAGGGCTGACTCTGCAAAAACCAAATTGTAAGTCTGTTTACCTTTATTTAGATCTAACGCCTTTTCAAAAATGTTACATAAAATTTACAGCTTTTGCAGTTTCTGCTCGAAACCTTTGGAATAGCTTACATTCAGACTGCTGAGACTTTTAAATCTTTGCTTAAAACTCATCTTTACTCTTTGGCCTTTCATTCTGGTAGAGTTTGAAATTACTTTAGAGCCAGTTCCAGTGTTTTAATGTTGTATTTTTCTTTCTAAATTGGTCTTAATTATTTTCTTAATATTTTTTGTGTAGCTTTGTTGTTTTCTTCATTTACTTGGCTGAATTGTGAAGCACTAGTCAACTCATGTTGTTTTTATGTGCTATAAAAACAAAATTGACGTTGACTTTTCAAAATAATCATACTTTTGTCTAATGTACAAAAGCAATGAGTATATTATACAGAGTATATTTTGAATAAAATCAACAATTTAACAGTATTTCTACCAGATGTATTTTTGCAGGGAACCACAAAGTGAAACCTCCTGTCATGTTTTGTTGCAAACACTTTATTTCAGCTCCTTCCTTGTTAAGTCACGAGTGGAAAACATCTCATTTGTTTTAATTGGACAGTTTGTTGTTCAAACTGTTATGTGAGGTAACACTCCTTCTTTGTTTAGTAGCTGCCAAAGTAGCTGCTAGCCAAGCATTATGCAAATGTGCCGTTGTCGATAAGTAACATTGAAAAATGTGGACGTAGCATTTTATGCTGGTCCAGTTTTTCCTCCTGCTGTGACTTTGATTTACACTTTGTTGACCTTTTTAGATTAACACAAATTATATAACACTCAAAAATATAAAAAGCAAAAGTGTTGTTTTTTTTTTTATCACAAATAAGGCCGTCAAAAATTTAGAAAATGTATATGAAACTCTGCTGTGATTGCAAACTAGACACCAAGTTGTGCTCTAATTATTGTTTTGCTGTACTTTCCTTTTTATAATCATAGTCTAAGGAACTCTATTTGTCTCTCCAAATAAGACATACACACACACACACACATACATGTTTGTTTCTCGACCCTGTAGGGACCTTCCATTGACTTCCATTCAGGTTTTTAGCCTTTATAGCCTAACCCTGACCATATACTCTAAAATTAACCTCACAGGTATCTACCTGACCCTAAAACCAACCTAAACCTTGGTCCTAAACCTAACCCCACACCCGTAATTTGCATTTGGACCCGTGGGGACCAATGACAGGTCCCCACGATTCACTTCGGTGCACGAGGCTGCTTTTTTTTAGGAAAATTGTCTCCACGTTGTAGGAAAAACCCGTCTACACACACGCACACATTTGTCTTGCGATCCTTGTGAGGACTAACATTGACTTCTAATCATTTACCCATCATTTATGTAGTCTAACCACACAGATACATGCCTAACCCTAACCTAAACTTCAGACCTTAGCCCAAAACTTAATCCCTGACCCTCAAATGGGGTGATCCATTGTGAGAGCCATGCAAAATGTCCTCACAAGGTTTAGAGACTGTAAAAAATATGTTTTCACGAAGATGGACACACAGGAACACACACACAAAACAACAACGCTATACAAACAAGAGTCTTTCAATCTTGCCTCGCTTGTTTGAAATCATCACAGATCCGTGTCCAGCTGTCTGTCCATGCTGCCAACAGATGGGTCTGTGGGAGGAAGTCAGTTCTGCCAACATATGATGATGGAGGAAAACAACTGACTAATGGGCCTAATGAAAAATACCACAATCTGGAGCCAGACTGGGGGGAAAATTACTAATAACACAAGTTGGAAAAAATAATAATTTGCATTTATATAAATAACACAATAATGTAGTCAAAAAGTCATGAGGAAAACAACATGTGTTAAAAGTAAACTCCTTTTTTTATAATTGGAGTATTTTCAAAACACAGAATAACATTATTTTAAATCTTCCCACACCAACAGCCTTTGTTACATATTCTTCAAAAAGCTGGGAAATAAGGGAATGTTCCTTACGCATTGTAGGAATTACCATTATAATATGAGAGTTTTATTTTTTGTTGGTTCAGAAAAAGTCAAACTCACTCTGCTGGTGTGTCATTAACACATCTGACTGTTTCTGTTGCTCATCATGTTCAGATGTTTTTAACATTAATCTTTGTCAGCTCCCACAGAGGTTGTTTTTTCGTTTGACGTGGGAAATGGACCTCGGGAGGTAAAAGTGAGAACGAGCCTCCCGTTGAACGACAGCCGGTGGCACAGTGTACGAGCTGAGCGCAACGTGAAGGAGGCGTCGCTACGTGTCGACGGTTTCCCCGCCGTCACACAGGAAGCTCCTGCCGATGGACTAATTCATCTACAGCTGAACAGTCAGTTATTTATAGGTGAGAAACACATGCTTGAATTGATTTTTAGGCCCTTAAACTGTTGGGCATAGGGGCATCTAAAAGAGACATATTCAAAATCCACATTTTTTTTACATTAAATTATTTTGTTGTTTACTTTGAGTCTTTATGTGTGCAGAAAAGTTTAATATAGTTTCTCCAGGTGCTGCAAAGATATATTTACATTCTGTCTAAGTCATTTTTTCAACCCCTTCAGTTTTCTCTATTTTCTATGACAATTTATGAAGTATTACATCACAGTATTTGCAACAGAATTTCTAAATACGGTCTAGACTTACCAACTACAGTTTCCTCCTCTTCGTTCTCCTCTGGCTCTGGGTCAGACGTCTTTTAATTCATTTGTAAATAAAAAGTTTCTGTGCTGCTACATAGTCAAAAACCCCTCTATTAAACAGGAATGAACTGGTCTGGAAGCTGGAGGGGAGGGGGGGGGGGTCGGGGAGAGAAGCGCGTCATTTGCATTTAAAGGAACAGCATCAAAACAAGTTGCTATAGCCTCTTTTAAGCTCCCGCAGGTTACAGAACATAACAAACATAGGAGAACAGGTGCTCTGGGTCATGCTGCCACAGACCCCTGTACAGAACAAGGATCATCTTCGTGAAGACATCATGAGGAGGCGCTACCCTTAAAAGAAAAACTAAAAACCACACAAGGAAAGATGAGGAGAAAACAAACAAACATCATATTATGTCAGCAAGTGCCACACGATGTGTTTATAGAAAAAAACTCTGCATAGAGCACATTTCTGCATGTATCTGAAACAATGAGTGTTGTATGCACTTGTGTGAATATCTATAAAGTAAGCCGGAAGAATCAAGAACCCAAAACCTGCGCAGCCATTGTCCAGAATATTGATGTTAACTGTTCTTTCTGTGCGGCCCTCAGCTTGCTCCAGGAACCAGATCACAGACGGGTGTGGGAGGGGGGAAAGGTAGGGGGCAGACCCTCAGTCAACGTAAACATCCTGGAAGAATTTAGAGCACAACTCAAGGCCATGTACGGGAGAGACAAATTATGTTATCATTTGTTTGGGACCAGAAGGAACTGTTTGGATCAGGCAGACAAAACAATTTTCCATCAGCCTTAATGTCTGCTGGTTACCTCTCATGTGGCAAATCCAGTCAACCTGTACTACAAATGTGTTGAGTATGACACATAGACACAAACAACTAGTTCATCCTCCTGTTATTTTGGCAGGAGGCACTGCATCCAGACAGAAAGGCTTTTTGGGCTGCATCCGCTCCTTGCAGCTGAACGGCGTCACTCTGGACCTGGAGGAGAGGGCAAAGATAACGCCTGGAGTCCGACCTGGATGCCCCGGTCATTGTAGCAGCTATGGCCAGCTCTGCCAAAACCAGGGGAGCTGTGTGGAACAAGCCAATGGATTCTCCTGTGACTGCAGTCAGTCTGCTTTTACTGGGGCTTTCTGTCATAAAGGTACAGACTTTGTTTCTGCACGTGAACACCGGTTTCGCCGACAATCTGAACAATAGCAAAGCAATATTTATCAATATATCAACAACTTTTTAAAACCAACTAAACACAGTTCACTAGAGGTTTAAAACTTAATTGTAGATGGGATTATTTCACATCTGTACATGAATGTCATAACAAAAATTCCCAAATCGAACACCCTGCAGACAGACTGACAGGTTATTGATTGACAGCTGAAGCTGCAGCTGTAGAAGCCTCGGGGAAACACGGCCTATTATCATCTTGAAATTGAAAGCAAATCTTTTATGAAAGTCCACATTGGCTTCTTAAGTATTTCTTTTTTGGTCCCCGCAGATGATTTGAAAATTAAACTCTCTTGCATATAAGAGATTATTGACTAATTCAGCATGAAATTCAATAATGCTTTGTGTCCAAGGGAGGCAGAAAAAAGGCAGAATGTCTGATCCTCCTGTTAAACATCATTAGTGGGAAGAAAGACAGAGAAAGTGAAATAGTTATAAGAGTTTTAATTAAACATCCTGCATAATAGAAAACCAGTAATATTCAACGGTTTGAAACTGCTACGAACTCAATTTCAAGTTTATATCTCAACTATCTTTCACCTTTTTTTCATCTTATGTTATTACTTTAGCTTGTTTTGAGTCTCAAAAGTGACTTTTTTTCCTCCTGCATTACCTTTTTATATGAGTTTTTATTTGAACAGTAGCCAATGTAACTGGGTTTTATTGCATTTTATTTTGACAGCTGTGCATTCCACTCAGAGAGACAATGACAAGCAGTAACTCCTTAGAAGAATAACGTTCAAATCACAATCACTATATTAAAGATTCACTGCAACTTTATGGGATGCTGTGATTTTTCTATATATTTTCCCCAGCACAAATGTTTTTGAATCCAACATTATAACTCGAAGAAAAGCAAAATGTGGATGTGGTCACTGGCCTTTTGAGGGTAACAAAACCGTTGGAACTGGAACAGTGTGGCTGTGTCTTAATTCATGGGTTGCACATGACATCGGCCACATTTGTCAACTTCGTACGTCCCTGCCTCGCGCCGTAGGCTGTCCCAATTTGTGGGCGCCTACTCATCCGTACGACAAAGCCCAAAAAATGTACATCTGAGTATGCTACGCGGCCGATGGTATCCCAGAATTCATTGCACCATCAGCAATTTAATCAGAAAAAACAATGATGGCGGACATTTTTTTTTAATTTTACGGCTGAAGTGTTTGGGTTTTTTTTACAGCAGAGTTTGGAAATTTATCTGACTTTGAGGATTTGACCTTAAGGCCACACTTATCACTACAGGCTGCTAAAATGTTTATGCATGTGTTTTTTCACACACACGTCTTACAACCTTGTCACAAGCAAATAAAACAGCATTAAAACCCATTGAGTCATTATACAAACAGATAATCAAAATACTATACAAAAAACCATTAAAATATCACCATTGCAATATTTTAGAAAAACATGGGTTTTCTAACTTGGGAAAATTGTATTAAATACTGAAATCTCTGTCTGCTATACAAAATTGTTAAAGGTCTGTCATCTCCACCACTGAAAAAAATGTTTTTAATCATTTGCCTTGATTGTTTTTTATTATTATTGACAAATTGTGTGTAGCTGAGTCATTTTAACCTTGTTTTTTCTTGTTTTTATCAAGTCCAGGGACAACAGATGAAAAGTAGCCTTTGGCTAACTCTGGCACATTTACAGAAATGTCAGTTAATGTGCATTGTCCCTTCTGAATAAATAAATTAAATCACCAACCAAAAAAATGTAAGTTAAGCAACTTATCTGAAGAAAGATTTGTTGCAATGAGATGTTAAATAAAATGCCATTACAGGTGCAGATGCTGAAGCGTATCTCAAATTATTAATGCTTTTTTTAAAATTTATTTGAAACGTTTTTCATCAAAACTCGACTCGACTACGGCCCACGTAGACTATGGCCCACGTAGACTATGGCCCACATAGACTGCGGTCTACATCGAAATTCATTTCTTACTGTTGCATTGTGGTATTTCATGTTTTGTACAGCACTTTGTAAATCCTATTTCTGAGAAAAGTGCTATATAAATAAAATTTTACTTACTTACTTACTTACGTACTTACTTACTTACTTACTTACGTACTTAAAGAAAGGCAGCAATAAGAATGAAATCATCAAAATGAAGGCGATAAAATTTTTTATTATAAAAAGAGCAGCTAAAACAGTAAAACCAAGAATTGTACTAGATAATTCAACCCATTTACATTTGTTTTTGTTAAATAGCACTGATAAAGCATCAGAAAACGTGTGGAAAACCTCACAACCAGCTGCAGTTATTCTGAATACAAACTTCCAGGACTTATATATATAAAGATGTCATGCAGACAATTCAAATTTGGTATTCACGTGATGTATGCTCGTGCACCGAGATGAACGGATGCAAATGCAAACTTATGTGAACCTCAATCATCACAGTGGGTGATCACATTTTTTTTTCCAAACAGCTCCTCTGACTTTTTCTCTTCCTTTAGAAGTTTCAGCCAGCTTTGAGTCGACAACATCCATCACCTATATCGTCAAGGACCCATATGAGCTGAGCGGGAACGGCAGCACCGTGCCCTCATCCATCTACTCGGATATCACACTGAGAGGAGAAAACATCTCCTTGAGCTTCAGGACTAGTCAGAGTCCTGCTCTGCTGCTGTACGTCGGCTCTTTCCTCAGAGAATACCTGATCCTGCTCGTCAATAAACACGGTAAAGGCTTTTCTTTGACACGTTTTTCTTTTTCTTCACGTAAACAAAGTTCTGTCAGTATCAGACCTTTCACAGTTTTTTCATTCTCCCATCTGTTTTACTAAAAGCAATGGTTTGAACTTTTTATTTATTAGGCATTTTCAGTGTTTATGAATTGTTGTTTTAAGTTGATAAAGATAATTTAAAGTGGACTTAAATGCAAAAAATCAGTTTTTAGCAGTTAAATGTATTTTGTTGAGTCTCTTGGGGTGCAGAAAATTAGAATTTAGTCTCCCCCTGT
The DNA here is from genome assembly GCA_031762495.1 of Anablepsoides rubrolineatus. Classification (NCBI taxonomy): domain Eukaryota; kingdom Metazoa; phylum Chordata; class Actinopteri; order Cyprinodontiformes; family Rivulidae; genus Anablepsoides; species Anablepsoides rubrolineatus. The sequence continues at coordinate 4,752,151 of JARVGW010000427.1, read as the reverse complement.
GCTGCGTAAAATCTTTATATACAATTTGGGTAATTTTTTCAAACCTGTTCAGTTTTCTCTATTATTACATCAAATTATTTGCAGCAGAACTACTAAATAAGGTCTGGACTTCTCCTTTGGCTCTGGCTCAGACTCCAACATGTGAACTTTTTGAAATATTTTAATGAATTTGTAAATAAATAAACTGTTATTATTTCTATTTATACTGTTATTTCTACCTACACTGTTATTATTTCTTATTTCTTTTTAATTGTATAGAGGCTAGAGAATGCTCATTGTTCTCTGTGTTCATCTGGTTCTCCAGAGTTTTTATACTTATTTCTTCCTTGTGTGCTATATTTTTTCCTTTATATTTCAACTTTAATGCTTACTTGAACGGCTGCAGCTGTAATAATTGCAATTTCCCCCAGCGATCATTAAAGTATTCTGATTCTGATTCTGAATAAAAGGTTTCTGCGCCGCTATATAGTCATAAACCCCTCTCTTAAACTGGAATGAACTAGTCCAAAAGAGGGGCTTGTAGAGTTGCAATAAGGAGGAACCAAAGCATTGCAGTTCCACTTTATATAGAACCCAACTGATTGATTTAACTGTGATAAAGAAGGATTTAAACAGCAAGATATGTCTCCTATATTATGATTTTTTATTATGATTTCTAAAGATGAGCTGGAAATGAGGTACAGGTTGCACAGCAACAGAGATGTCGAGGTGCTGAGAAGCAGAGGCTTGAACTTAGCTGATGGGCGTCTCCATGCCGTGACTATCAGGCGACACGCAGACACTGTGTTCTTGCAGGTAAACACACACACACACACACACACACACACACACACACGGACACACACACACACATCACTCTTGGTCACACTTGTCTGAGCTGTTTTCTGAATTGTTTCTCTCTATCTGGAGCCAAACCAAGACAAAAAACTGCATTTACGTCTCCAAGGCCCTGAAAGTTCAAAGCAAAAATGTCTCATATCGGAGCACAAATCTGAGTCAGTGAAGTGAAAAGTGTCCACCTGAAGTGGACGTGCACTGCTAGAATTAAAGGTCCACGACAAGCATGTTCTTAACCCCCACAAAACACTAGAGCCAGCTCAGTTTAAACTGTATGCTTGAAATGATGCTTGACTTTAGAGTTGGGACAGAGGTTGATTTTAGACAAGTTTATTAGAGATACAGACACAATGAACTTCACTGGATTAAACAAAAGGTAGGGAGGGTGTTGCCAACAGCAGCTTATTTGCATAAACAGCTCATTCTGAAAGGAGCACAGAACAGGCAGAACTGACCAGGTGAAATCTTATTATCTGAAAATGATTTTATGTATTAAACCTAATGGACTTGTTTTATAAATATGTATCCTATGTTGTTCAAGGAATCATAATTGGTCCCCTTCAATTTTTAAATCTTACCGAGGCTTTCTGTTCTGTTGCTTCTTTGTTTCTGTTTTACTGAAAGGATTTCTGTTTCGGGGTCTTTGTTTGACATAAATTATCTTTCAGATTGACCAAAATGCCCGAGAGGACTTCAACTTGACATCTGATGTGGAATTCAACAGCATCAAATCCATTATTCTCGGCAGAGTGCCAGGTAGGTGAGAGACTGTTTGAACAGGTTTCAACAACGTGTGACAAAAACGCTGTTCTGGGGGTCTTCTCTGTTCATTATGGTGGATGGATCAGATGGAAACCTGCCACCCGGGCAGCAGATGTGACGCTTGTTAAAACCATCTGACATTTATATTCATATAATTCTCATGATTTTTATTGATTCCTTTAAAAAATGTTAACCTAAAATTAGGGCTGGGCGATTAATCGGATTTTAATCTAGATTACGATAAGGGTTTTCAGCAATCATAAAAACAGAATGATCGATGTTCGCAGTTTACGTCGGGCCGTATAATTTCCGTGGTGTGAAAAACTCGGACGGAGTTTAGTCATGGAATCCAGTGTAAAACTCAGAATCTCACAGAGTTCGCTTATTTAGGCGAGTTTCTGACCGCTGCTGCTCC
>JARVGW010000427.1:4705983-4720014 GCA_031762495.1 Anablepsoides rubrolineatus | reverse complement strand
ACAGTGTTTGAAGCTAAATGTGACAAAATTTAGCTGGTATTTTTATGCACACGTTGCTTTACAAACGGCGCCCCATACTCCTCTGCCGGAGTTAATATAAACATAATTCAGGATCTTGTGGCGCACCAACCTTACAAGGAGAGGAGCATGAAGGAGAGGTGTGTGCGCATTGTTTACTATTGTGCTCCGTGTGCTAAAAGCAGAGCCCCATGGAAAAGAAGCCGCCGTAAGAAGAGTAATTTACAGTGAAGAAGAACACACTCTCGGTTAATGTTTTGGAATAAAAGCTTCAAGGCAACGATTGGACCATTCTTGAAGTTAATCTGTGGATTTATGGATGGCTGCTGAAGTTGAAGGTCTTCGTTTTCAGGAGTTATTGTTGTGCAACATCAGGTGACGTTAGTGTCAGCCATCTGGGCCTTGGAGCTTTTTCAAAGTCGCCAGTGTTTTTGTGAACTGTGACTAAAGGAGTAAACACAAGGCTTTGTCTCAGTGTTTCTCCAAGCACCGGAACAGGCGGGACTTTTTAATCCACTGCAATAATTGTCAGAATGTCTTTTTAGTGTTTAACCGTGAACTTATGTGGGTTTGAACTAAACCAACTAAAAAACGTTGAAGACCACAGCATCATAAATCATAACAATTTACTTTTTATGGCACAGCGGATCAAATTCTTGTCCTCAAAAATAATCTTTCCTTCTTTTTTCTTTTTATTGGGAGGTCACGAGAAGTTCAAAGTCTTCTCAAACTTATTCAACCTGGAGAATTCATGGACAATTTGAAAAGTAAACTCATCCTGCTTTTAAATCCTTCCATTTCACATTTAAATCATTCAGTTGGAGTCTTTATAAAGTGGAACTACAATGCTTTGGTCTTAATCCCTCCTTATTCTAAATTTACCAGCTTCTCTTTTACCACTTTTCTGATGTGTAAAAGCAGCTGGTTTTGTTACTGTTCCTTTGAAGCCTCACCTTCCTCCGGCTTCCAGACCGGTCCGCTCCATTTTATTGACAATTTAAATAAAAGATGTCGGCAACAAGACTTGTTTGTTCAGCCTTACATGTTGGAACTAGAGTCTGACCCAGAACCGGAGGAGGAAATTTTAGTCTGTAAGTCCAGACCTTATATGGTTATTCCGTCGCAGATAATTTGATGTAATAGACCCAGAAAATGTCATAGAAAGGTCTGAAAAATATGACCCAAACAGAATATAAAAACGTCTTTACATCACCAGGATAAACTAAATTCAACTTTTCTGCCTCCTAGAGACTCTAAGTCCACAACAAAATGTACCTACCAGCTAAAAAGTAGATTTTGCATGATATGTCCCCTTTAACACTATAAATGCAGGGGCTGAGCTAGACATTTTTGCATGGGGTGGCACAGGGGTGGCCTAGGTGGTTTTTAGGGGGGCACATACAAATAAATGAAAGTGCCCAGGATTACAAAATTCAAGATGGCCTCCACAGCTAACTTCAACCAGTTCAAATTTATCTGTTTTAAGAAAGACTGACCTGAAATTGTGTGTGTGGTTGTAACTAAGAATGATCCGAAAAACATGCTGATTGTTAGGCCCAACTAAAATAATGCTAATGCCAATTTCACAAAGTATCTTATTTTAGCCATTTTTAAACACACAGCTGAAAATTAGCATCATAGTAGCCAAGAAACAATCTTTTACAAAATCCGATTTAAAATCCAAAATGGCTGCCAAAGCTAAATTTTAAGGGCTGTAGCTCAGTTTTAAAAATACCAAGAGGAAATTTGTTGTGATGGTAGCCAAGAGCAATCCTCATGACCTACCCCAGCTAGATTCTCATTGGCTGTGTCTCAATTCATAGGTTTTATCCTCATGAGCGCGTAGCCCACCTGGGCCACGTCCTTCCCAGTCTGGGTTGGCTGCATGAAACTGCTGTGAAATGAGACGTTCTAGCCTTTGCTTATCATGCATTAACCCGGTATTAAAGTGATCGGATTCATATTAAGTGTCTTCAGACGTAAAATGTGTGTATTTACACTGGAGGAATAACTTCAGAATTAAAATGTTACACGTAAGTATATAAAAAGAGAAAAATAATAATGGGTTTAGCTCCAGTATCAGTACTTATAATTGCATTTTACAGTAATTAACATCTTAATACAGTTTAAATTTCATCAGCTAAGTTGCTAAATTTACATTTAAAAACAAATTCTTCACGCTGTGCTAAATTTTCCAAACTACGTCGACTCGTTAAAAAAAAATCTCCACAGTCTTTGTTTCTCCGTTTAATTTGATAACGGCGCTTTGAATCCTGGGATATCCTCGGCCAGGAAGGATACTTGAATGCATCCTTAGTTTTCGAGAGTTTGTGGGCCGCATTCCTTTGGAAGTTGGGACAGCACTCTGCACGGGGCAGTGACGTATGAAGAATGCGCACTCATGAGGATGCAGCCTCTGAATTAAGACACAGCCATTTTATGTCCATCCTTGAAATGCCACATGCAAACCCCACCCCACTTGTCAATCATTTGAGGGTGGCACCTGGGGTGGCCAATCAAGTGCCACCCTGTCCACCTCTCTGGCTCCACTCCTGTATAACTGTGAACTCGAGGACTCCAAAACTTACATTCTCCATCATGTCACGTTAAGACCAGAGTCGTTATCAGTAAGAATATACTTGGAAACTCGACGGCAGAAAAGGTGAGCGGTCTGAAAAGAACCGAGCTAATTAAAGCAACTTTAAACATTATGAAACATTTTCACAATCTCTAGCTCGCAGATCTGTGAAGATCAAATATGCTTATTGGACCAAGTGGCATTTTCTTGACCTTTAAATATTTGTTTTAATTTAGCAAACACCGTCTAACAATTAAAATTCCCTCATGATTAAATGTCATTCCAATTTCCTCTGAGACTGAAAGTGAGCATTCATAATTTTATTTTACATTTGAAAAAAAAAACTGATTCAGCTGCAATGATTTTGTTGAAAGTCTAATTATTTTTAAATGATTGAAATTTTCAAGTATTGCGTTAACATGTATTAGTGTGGATCAGCTACATGTAAAGAAATGTATCAACATTAAAAAGCAGCACAAAAAAATAAATATGAAAAAAACTCTTTGTACCACAACGATGTTGATCAGGGCATGACTTACTAAGTCTGCTAGTCCTTAGTGTGTCCTTGCAAATCAGAACACCATCATACAAGATAAGAAATAACCTCTAAACACAGATAAACTCACTGTAGAAGATTAATCAGTGGCTCCTGCAGGACTCTGATAAGCATGAAAACAGAACAATTCAGGAACAGTTATAGTAGAAAAACCTTATATAAAATGTGAAACAAACTTAACTTCTTTCAGTGAAGCTTTTCTAAACAGATCAAGCTTTTTTTAATAATCCAGATAATATAAAAAAAACTGTACCAAATGATGAGCTATAAATAAGAGCAGTTATATTATGTATGCTTGTCATTGCAGTTTGTAATTTTTCCCATTTAAATATTATGCCAAGCTCTTTGGTTTCTGTTAATTTTTTTTTAAGTTTCTGGTTGGAAATACAACTGATTTTGCAAACTAACACTAACAAGTAAGTTATTCTGTTTCTGCCGATACCTCAATTTCTCTTTCCCTTCTTGTTTTTCAGCATCCACACCCTCACCTCTGTGGAAGCCATCTGTTGGTGCAGGAGTGATAATAATAAAATAAAATAAAAAATTACCTCCGTATTACCAGTAAAACTTGCTGCCTTGCACAATACCTTCCTTCATGTTCATGTTGCTGCTCTCTCACTACCGCCTAAGAAAAAAGACTCGGTGGTGGGTTGTCAGCTAGTTTTGGAAAGTTAGCAAATCTGACTGTTTAGGGAAAAAGACAACATCTGGCTTCCTTGTCTTGCAGATTCACACTTGGCAAAGCGCACACACGATCTACACACAACACAGTTTGGTTTTGTCTCTCCTGAGATGTAATTAGAGAGGTTGGCTTTGTCCATCTTGGCGCTATCGCTACTCCTCATCGCACACATTCCTACTCAGCAGCAGCAGTTTGGCTGTTGCTAAATAAGTCACTAAAAGATTTAAAGATAAACTTAGAAGCATATTATCTAAACAAGGTAGTTATTGATAGAAACTCATTTCACAAGATATTGAAATGTTTCATTATCAACATAAAGTTCAAGGTGAGGCAGTTTTTTTTTTAACGCACGAAGGGGAAAAAATGGTGATTAAATTTGGTATTATCATACGGCAAAGTATTAGGGCAGACTAAAGTCGTAATATTACAAGAATCATATTACCAGATTAAAGTTGTATTATTACAATAAAGTCATAGTATGTGAAAAAAGTCATAATCTTACATGATACATCCATTTTCTGCTCCTGATTTTTACTCATTTAGTCCTCATTTTCCTCACACCTGTTGTGGAAAGTCGTGTGTCTGTGTTTCTAAAGTAGTCTACGATGACTTTGTGTCACTGTTAGTGTGATATATGCTTCCATCCAAACTACAGGACGACTAAATCTGTCAATGCAGCCATTAATTACAATACAGCTTCAATTTATCATAAAGTTGTTTGTACAACCATTTCAAAGTCCTGCTACTGATTTGATGCTAATGTGCTAAAAGATTAACTATTTCTTTTAACTACTTAAAAACAACTTCACAAGTTGCACAACATTCCTCATTTTAACGGTGTTAAGACTAATTTTTCATGTAAAGGTTCTCTTAATAATAGGACTTTAATCCCGTAATATTGCAACTTTATTCTCGTAATATTATGACTTTATTTTTATGATTTAAAAAAATAATTTTGTTGCGTGGCCCTAATACTCTATTGTTTACACTAAAAATGCCTGATCATACAGAGTTGTAAAGTAACTAAGTACAAATATTTTGCTACTGTACGTAAGTAGAATTTTTGGGTATCTGTGCTTTACTTCAGCCTACTTTACTTTTGCTTCTTACATTTGCACACAATTATCTGTACTTCCTACTCCTTACATTTTAAAAAAGGCAAGAACTAGAAAGTCGTTAATTTCATTTTTGCTTGTTTTCATTCCAGCTTATTGTAAAAAATAAATACTATCCATATAAATTTGGCCTCCTAGATAGAGTGAATTTAATTGTGGTTGAATGAGAAGTATAAAAATATAAAATTCTGATACTGTATTAGTTTGAACACAAACAAATCACATCACACTCCAGCAGGACATAATCATTAAAATAATTTAAAAAAAGTACTTAAGAATTATGAAATATATTATTGCATTTGGCTCCAGCCCTCACGTAGATATTTATTTTGGGGAAAATATTTGGGCACCCTTGAGATTTTATTTTATATTATATATATATATAAACTGAAACAGCTAGACTGGTGCATCCTAAATTTAACATAAATTAATTTATATACAATATAGTATTTCTGCATTTTTTGGGGGGGGAGGTCACCTCCTAATAAATGTCATTACAGAAAATCTAACTGCTCATTTTAAATCAATACTTTTACTTTTAATACTTATGTACAAAACATATCAGATACTTTAAGACTTTTACTAAAGTAATATTCCTGACAGAGACTTGAACTTTTACCAAAGTAATTGTTTGGTAAGATACTTGTACTTTTACTCCAGTGTCACTCAGTGTAAATTACAAGTAGGCATGTCGAAGTACACGTTTACCTAAAATGATTTCAGGATTTTTTTTCTCTCTGGCAGCTGCTTTGGTTTATTAAGTTTTTAATCAAAGTTCTGGGCAGTTTGATGGTTTGTAAATTAGAAAGCAGTCAGACTCAAACATTCACCACATCTGAATAAGTACCAGAGTGCAAAATGGGCACTAGAGTAGTATCAAAGTTGCGGGGAATTGTTTTTGGAAGGCAAACTTGAGCTCTAGGAGTGGCTTATCTTCCTTCCAAGTTTATTCACAGTCAGTTTAACATGCACGTCCTAATCATAATGCCCCCCAAAAAAGCACATAGATTCAAGTACCCAAAGAAACTGCATGCCTAAAGATGCTGGAGGGTATTAAAAAGTATTTCCAGTGGAGGTTGGATGTTAAAGGAACAGAATTGGACAGAAGGATAACTGTAAGCACCTGAGTTTAGAGTAAATGCAGGTAGTTTGATATATTCGGTTACCTGCAGCAATACGAATATATGGTTCCTGCAAAAAAAAAAAAAAGTTTCCACTGACTTTCTAATTTGCATAAACAAAACTGTATTTGAGTATGACTGAGCAGAGTTTGCAAACTATAACCTTTCCAATTAATGCTTGTGAAGTATTGAAAAGTAAAGTTGTGTCTTGCAACACTGCTCAAGGCTGCAGAGGACAGCAGCAGTATATTTCCAGAATATTAAACTCTACAGAAACATGGATCTCATGACTTCTTTAAAGACATTTCACCTGGTTTTTCCAGAAACATTTGTTTTAATGCATGAATACATTTTGTTAAATAAAGCCTTCATATTATTAACAGCACATGAATGTGTCATTATTGAGGCTTCTGCCTATTTGTGTTTCACCTCATATTGTTCTAACGAGGAGGAGAGGCAGGCAGCGAAGACAAGCTGACAGGTTTTCAATAGATGGTTTTTTGAGGGGGGGTCTAATTAATCTTTGTGCGATTATTGCTCAATGTCCAGCCAGTGAGGAGATATGAGCAGAATGTACATGCTTGACCACAGAGTTGGTGTATGTGTCTACTGAATGGAGTTACATTTGTGAAATATTTGAAGTAGTAAATCCATTTTTTAAAGCAGCAAAGTTCTTCCAGCTGTCCGAGTGTGGGGCTAAGCTAAGCTAAGCTTCTGCATTTTAATGTAATATTTCCAAAAAAAGGGTTGACAAAAACCTGAGAATAGTCAAGTTGTTTGATCACTTGGTTAAAAGCACAAGTGCCCCCCCCTTCCCTCCATTTTACTGGCGACATTTTCTCCAAGATCGTTTTGAAAAGAAAATATTTTTCTTATACATTTATTTTAAAAAGCTGCATAATTTACTGCTTTTTCCAACATCATATAGATCTTAGCTCAAAGTTCTTCATAATTTATGTATTTTATTAAACTCAAATATTTATTTTCTCTCTCATTTTGAATGTAAAGTGAAATAAATGATGGCTACACTACATTCAATTTAAATACAAAGACCCTCCTGGTAAAGGTCAATACTTCCTCTGTTGAACGCATCTTGTTAACAGCTCTGTTCAAAAGTCACACAAGACACTCAGACAAAAACAATTTATAATCAAATATTGTCAAAGTGCAAAATAAGAAAAGAAGCAGAACAATATTTGTGTTAACATGCTAAAGCAGCTCCAGAGGCTTTTTTTTAGTAAAATAAATAAATGGAATACAAGGCAAAATTGTGGTTTTAACCCTTTAACTGCCTGGTTAACAGTTTGGTTGAGCAGGCAAATCTGCCTGCTCAACCAAAAGGTTGACCAGGCAGTTAAGAGGGAGAGGGGGGTATTATGCATTTTCCAGGCACGTATATCAATTCTATCCAACAATCAAGTACTTTATTGCCATCTGTACTCACATACAAGGTTTGGTATAGCTCTCAGTTTGACTTTGTATAAAAATAGTTAGTAGTTAAAAAAACCACCAAGGAAAATAGTTAAAAACAACCAAATTAGAAAAGTACAAAATGTAACATTAAGTACATTTTTTTCATTAAAATTTATTGCACATTAAATGCAGCTAAGCAAAACAGCTGTTATTGCACTTATTTAGATTCAGTAGTTCTTGCGGTCAAAATTTGTACTCAAAGAATGAAGAACAATGTGAATACACTTCTGGTTGACTGTTCCGAAGTGATACCTTCAGTTATGTCAAAAATAATTTAGATTTTGCATCACTGTCGATCTAAATGTCTTAAAGTTGACTTCTGTCTTTAAGAACCTCCTACCATTTCTAACACTCCCACTTCAGCATGTCTTTACAACAATGCTTCGAGGGAGGGGTGCTCTGAAGGGCAGGAGCTCTGTTGAAGACTGAGCTCCAGGGAGGAGCTTTGTGTAAATAGGCGGAGCTTTGTACCAGCAAGCATTTAGTCAGCTCCACATGGCCACAGGAGATTCAATGATTTCTCAAAAATGCATGAATGAGTCAAAGCAACACTCTGGGTATGTTTTTGATGAGGGAAGGACAGTATAACATGATATTAAAATTGAAAGTCCATTTTGCACAATACAGAAAACAAATGGGGTAGCTGGGACTGATGATGTAAAAGATTGACTGTTTGGACAAACAGAAAAGCTCTGTCAGGATTTTTAGTGGATCTCTGACTCAGGTGATCAATAAACAGTGAAAGAGAAACTGATTATGTTGGAGAATAGAGGAAACTTTCGTACAGAAATCCAAAATGTTGCACAACGAGCAGGACTGTCTGCATGTTTGCAAATGTGTTCGTGCTTTTAAAGCAGCCATGGAAGAAACTGATATGCAAGCAGACCTTCAAATAGGCTCATTCATCAAAAAGAATGAAACCCGGGACAGTTCTTTGGATGATGCTGACAGTATTTTCCCTCTCTGTGTACTTTTGCACATATATTGATGAATGGGTTGTCCCTTAGTAGAAAGATTAGCCAAAGAAAAAAAAATAATAAAACATTGTTTGCACTAACAAATACATGCAGATAGTTTTGTTTATTCTGTACAGTTTCATTGAAAATTAAAGTTTACACCAAGAAAAGGTAATCAGATTAGTTTTAGATATTCATAAAGCCTTTGTGTGTTTTTTTTAAATCAGAACTCAAAAGCTCTGGCTGGCATTTGTTCAAATAAAAGCTATGTAATAATTTCTTATCAGAGACGTCCACTGTGTGCTCAGTGCATGATGGGTTGAGGACAGTATAATAGGTTCAAATCCAGACTTTTTCTCAATAGATTAATGCTGAAGATCAAACTCCATTTTAAGAAAACTGGAAAACTTTTCTATGCTGAAGCGAAATCATAAGAAAATGTACAGTTCAGTCATTTTATTTAACTTTTATTTAATAGACAGAGTTATTTTTTTTTAGCATCTTCACCCATCATCTCCATTGTGTTCAAAAAGTCTAAACAAATGTAGAATTTATCTTCTCCACTGATAGCAGAAAACGAATACCTGCTGCTGAACACACTGCCTGTGTGTGAGGTGATAAACAACCTCTGTTCTTTGCTCGGCTCAGTCGCTGCATTAGAAACGGGCATCGTGCCATGAGTCTATTATTATTTTTAGAAACACTATTAAAAGGTAAAGCCCAGTTAATGCTTCAACTGTGTGATCTGAGAGGTAGTCCATGGAGAGGTAGGTGAAAATAAATGTAATAACACAACAGTGGACTTTTTTTTTTTAGAAAATGACTTCTGTCTTGGTCATTCCTCAAACTGTAATTACTTTGATCTTTGGGTTTCCAGCCAGCCCGCAGCCTGACCACATATGAAACATGAATAATGGAAATCTTTAATTAGGTTTAGTTATTTAGGGAAAAAACTAATGATTTACGTCGTCATATCATTGAGAGCCCTATAAGGTAGAGGGTTTCATTAGTTGTAACTTATTGCTGGTTATTATTTGTTGCAATATCAGGAGTGAAATCACATCTGATTTCATGAAACACTTTATACAATACAGCCCAGGTGTGCGATTTATGTCAACTGCACCAGTGTTTCCTAAGCTATGTGTGGACTTGTTTGTTCTACAGAGTGAGGACCATTTGTGCCATAGTTACTATCAAAGTGAGGTTTTTGATGTAAAGTGAGGACCTCTTTAATGTCCTCACTTTGTTTGCAGCTCTACTGTAATTTACTAGTTAGGTTTTGTTTCAGGTTAGGGTTAACTGTAGACCAGTAATGGTTATTGTTAGGTAAAATGTCTGGGTTAGGCATAAATACAGTTACAAAAATGAGTGGAAGTCAATAATGTCCTCAGTTTGATGCAAATACAAGGATGTGTGTGTGTGGGGACCTTGTCTGCTCAGAGATTGTAAAAATATGAATTTATCGTTTATAAAATCCTTAAAATAAGTCAGTTTGAACAATTAAATCTCTGTTTATAACTCAGTTCTTTTTGTCTCATTCATCTGAAATTTGTTTTATTTGAAAAAATATTAGCTTTATTGGTTAATCGGGCATATTTACGTGATGTATTCATGTTGATTAATATGCATTGTTCCTTTATGAAATGCATTCAAATTCAAACTTTATTCTGTTATCTTGATAAAGAGATAACGTTTCAATGTGCTTTGGGAGAGGTGGGAATTAGTGAGGAGTGGGGGCAGATGCTCAGCTCGACTTGGAAGTAAGAAAAGGGAGCTTTATAGAAATAAGTTGGGAACTGCTGAATTACACCAATATTATAGTCAAAATATGTCACTGAGTACATCTACATATTTTGTTTGTGATTATGGTTTTGGTTTTATTTTGTTCAACTTCTAAAACGTCCCTCCTGGTTTTAAAATTATCTGTGATTAAAAAAAACCCTATAAGAGTTTAGCACGGAGAATATTTTATGGTTTTAATCTAGAGGTTAAATTAATTTCCAACCATTTTCAGAAGTTGAAAATTTATATTTTTTCCCCCCAGAAGCCTTTTTGTTCATCTTGCTTCTTTTTCAGCTTTAAACTTTGAAATGAGAAGAAAATCTCATCATGGTGAGTGTTAAAGCTGAGATTTGGCACTTTAACATCATTATTTTGTGATGGGGAAGTGTGTGCATGGCAGCGTCTGAAGATCGTTCCATTTGACTGCCGTTTTATATCAAATCCAATACGAATCAAGCCTGATGTGAACAGACTGAGGTAAACAATAAAAACTTTACAGCTTATTTAGTAGGAGAGATGGCGCTTGCTTGTTTTGCTCTGTTTAATGTCTTGATGAAATGCAAATTTTAGAAAACTTTGTGTTGGTGCACAAGTTAGAAGTCATTCAGTTCTGGATTCTTTTATTTGCTCTCAGCTAAAAACACAACAAAAACTAGAATACTAAATAGAGAACCTAATAAAATAATTTAACAATGTATATTTGCTGGTCATAAACCTTTAGATGTGATGATTTCTTTATAAATGAACTGAACCATGGAAAGCTCAGCTCAGTGAAGCAGCCTGGATGTAAATATGTGCCAAATCTGATTAATCTCTGCAAAACTTGGAAAGGATGTCAAACAAAGAAAACCATTAATAAAAAGGTGGCATTGTTCAAAAGACTTTCCTGTTTTTCCTGGGAGAAAAATGAAACAAGCTCCCAGTGTGGGTAGCTGGACCAAAGAACTGCTTTTTCTGGTTTGTGTACTAAACATGTACATTTTTGTCTCCTCATCACACTTTGTTTTTCTTTCTCTAACCTTTAGGGAGCCATCAATTGCAGGTACACCCAACATGCTTTGTGTTTACCATGCCCAGACAGGCAAACTGGTAATCCATCACAGCAAATATCATGTATTACATACAGTTTTTTCTACATTTTAATGTCTGAAAACCCAGGAGCTGCTGATTTTGACATGTATTTTGCATATTTTTACATTTACAATAAATCAGATTCAAATATTTCCAGGTGAATCAGATTAAAACGAGTTAAACGCTGCAGTAAGTAGTGATGCAGAAACATGGATTTGATTTTGGTTGAACTATAGAACTCTTTATTTTGAACTGAAAGTATTTTAATAAAGTGTTCAGATGTATAAAATCAGTTATGAATCCTCAAGTGTGGCAACATTAAAACTTTGATCTGATCAAATCTCCCTTTTCTTTTTGCAGCAACAGTTTCATTTATTTTTTTTATGCCTTCCACCTTAAGCAGCATGTTCAAAAACTTCAAATTTCCACACAAAACAAACTAATCTTCAGTTCTGGCCTTTCATTTTGGTGCCACCCCAGGATTTTCAGTGGCTTTATAAAAAAAATTAAAAATCTGGAGGCGAAACTGCTTCTACGGAGAAAACAAACATCTCTTCAGTTTGTTTGTTGCCACAAGTGCTCGTCTTGTCCTAATCTAAAATTAAATCTTTTTTAATTACTTTGGTTTGAGCATGACTGCACCAACATGCTTTCAAATTATGTCTTACTTTTTTTCCCCCCTTGCATCATGTCTTTTATCCCCTGACAGGGTTTGCCACGTAAATAAAAGAACATGTAAAACATGACGTCATTCAAAACTCCGCCTTCTGTTTGCTGATTGGCCCAAATAAAATAAACTACAAGCAGACACTGTGCAGAAAATCCATGTTCTGTTCTCTGATTGGCCCGGATGAAATGCTCCCGAAGAAATCCTTGTCTATGGGAGAAATCCCTGAAGGGAAACTAGAACTGAGCGGAACTGTGCGGGAAGACAAGGGCCAGGCTAACTTTTCATAGATTTTCAGCTAATTTATGCTTTTTCAGACAATTTCACATGATCATTTCAGCTACTTTCTGCTTAATTCAGCATACTCTGCTTCTTAGATTCTGCTTTTTTCAGCCATTTTCTGCTTATTTCAGCTACTTTGGCTATTTTACAAATATTAGCAAAACTTTTGTACATTTTTCCCTTTTATTTCTGCATAAACCTTTTAGTACGAAGCCTTCACTCTGCATTTTTTGCAGAAAATCGTCTCTGCAGTAGTGTCAAAATGAGACAAGGAACCAGTAACACATTTTGTGCAAAATGTGTCAAAAACACATTAATTGATTTAACATACCTCTCCCAAATAATAGTGAAGAAATGAAAACATGATTTGCATATTTGTGGTCTGTTCGTTTTTCTTAAAAATCATCAATGAAGGCTGCTTACATTGTTGAGTGAGAATGATCAAAAACCATCTATGTTTTTTTTGTTTGTTTTGAACAAAACAACCTCAATAATCTCATCTTTATTTATCCAAGCTGGCTTGCACATCTTATAGACTCCATCTAGATTTCAGAAGCAGCTGCTCCTTTTAATGTGAAGTTTCACAGGGAGCACAGCCTCCAACAAACATCTGTTTTGTTGTAAAGTTTCAGCTCTAAAACTTCTTACTGTACAGCTCAAATTGGGCGAATCAAGAGATGTATGTGTGGGAGACAAATATAAGAGAGGCCGTGTGTGTGTTTGTGTGAAAACGGCGAGGAATGCGTTCGCAAGGTATTAGTAGGAAGATTACCTCTCAAATTTGGAATTCATGCCCGTCTCCTGCGCCTCTGCAGTTATCAAATGATTAATTAAGCTTATGTCAGATCTGCCCACAGAGACTGGTGTCGAAGAAAGATTTGACCACAGGCACGACCAACCATCTGCTTCCAACATGCTGATGTCGCAGCCGATCTGTCCTGAAAGGCCCCGCAGGCCCGGGCTGAACCAGAACAAGCGCACGTTTCACCATCCATCTGTAAAACTCCACAGAAACAATGCTCCGACATGATGAAGTGTGCTTGTATCGACCCAAACACACAGGCCTGCCTCGCAGGAGATTATTCAAATCCTTTAAATCTATTGAAGAAAAACAAAACAATATAATATAATTGAAAGCAAATTGCTCAACTGGAGGTAAAGCAGAAGAATCTCGGATAGGTTCTCGCAATCTTCAAGGTTGCAGCATTTCTCTCTCTGTCCCCTGATGGCTGAGCTCAACAAATCAGACTTGAGCTCAACACCTAAACAAAAACATTAAAATAACTTAACAAGCTAGGTCAAAACAGCTTGTTTGGTCTAAGCCAGGGGTCTGCAACCTTTATGA
Organism: Anablepsoides rubrolineatus; assembly: GCA_031762495.1. Classification (NCBI taxonomy): domain Eukaryota; kingdom Metazoa; phylum Chordata; class Actinopteri; order Cyprinodontiformes; family Rivulidae; genus Anablepsoides; species Anablepsoides rubrolineatus. Next base: position 4,706,368 of record JARVGW010000427.1, on the reverse strand, counting down.
TCAGAAGAGCCATTTCTGCTCCTTGTTTCACTAATAAAATGTGTCCAGAGCCGCAAAACAAGCTACAACTGTAATTTTCAACTGGTGGTCCGTGGGCCTTTTCAGGAACTTTTACATCAGTGGAGGTGGCATTATAAAACTTAAAAAATATATTATTATTAATACACCAGGACAATTATAAAAGCCATATTCGTGTAAACAAGTAAAATACTGTATATAGTTTATACCGAATATAAAAAAAAATAAAAAATAAAAAAATAGTACACTGCAAAAACTGTCCATCTAACCACGTTTTAAAACCTTATATCCAGCCAAAATGTCTTTTTGATCTTGTTTTTAGACTGATTTACTAAACAAGAACTGATTGTGTCAGAATAATAATCTT
>JARVGW010000427.1:4691102-4703938 GCA_031762495.1 Anablepsoides rubrolineatus | reverse complement strand
CACATTCTGAAAACAAGATTATTATTCTGACACAATCAGTTCTTGTTGAGTAAATCAGTCTCAAAACAAGATCAAAAGGTTTTAAAACTTGGTTAGATGGACAGTTTTTGCAGTGTACAACTGAACTATTCAGGCATATTTTATTTCTAATTCTTATTATTATGTAGTCTTCAAATTATTCAAAGGTAATTCTGATGGATTTGAGAGAAAGATCTTAGAAAGAAGTTGGATTTTTTAAGTAAACTATGAAATAACCTTCCTTTGGACAGAAGACAGGCCTCTTCCCTTGTTTTTAAATTCGCTTCTTAAGACCCATCTTTTTTCTTTGGCTTTTGTCACAATCTGTAATATTTGACTTTGTTTTACTGTGTTGTATTTGATTACTACTTTTTATTTTTCTATTTTATGATTGCATTGTATTTTATGACTGTGTGCAGCACTTAGGTCCTGTCCGTGTTTAAAGTACTTTACAAATAAAGTTGTTATGGTAAACAATAAATTAGCTTGAGCTAACATGTTTTACGTTTTGTATTAGTATTGATCATATATTTACATACAAATTGATTTCTGTTGTGGGTATAAAAAAAAACTCTGTTATGTTTGGTCACATTTTCAAAGAGCCACTGAGGGACCAAAGAGCCACATGTGGCCCCAGAGCCGCAGGTTGCAGACCTCTGCAGTGAGTGTGAGTTCATGCTTTTAAATATCTTTTTGACCAAACATTATGTTGGTATTTTCTTATTTGTGATCCAGGAGTTGAATTCAAACAGATCACAGTATGCTTAGCTTAGTCTCATTTTTCCTTTGTGTTTGAACATCTGTCCTGCAGCGTTAAATGAGCCTCATCACTTAGACAGCTGCGCCTCAATCGGCTGACATCAACACAGACTGAGAATAGATGCAGAAAAAGCCAACATGAAGGGTAAAAGCTGAGTCTGGCAGCGTTGGGCTCTGTGGAAGTGGCTGAAGGAAGCAGAGTTATTATCTCATAATTAGGAGCCTGGAAAGGTTCAGATCAGAGATGCCTTTTATTTGCCGTTCCTTGGCAGCAGTGAGAGCTCTGCAGGTGACTGCTTGGATGCTGAGCTGCACGCTGTGAAATGTGTGTTTGGAAAAAAAACAAAACCAAAAACACTGTATTTATATTTCATGATGAGAAAATCTTTAAAATCAATGAAAAGTGAAAATCACTAAATCCTCCTGCCAGGATGTTTATCTACTTTTGAAATTAATTTGACTCTTTTATCTGAGTCATATTTAAAACGACTAAATGAAAAATAAGAAAAACAAGTTTAGATTCAGAATAATTCTAGTGGTGTTATTTAAATTTGGTGTAAAAAGTGACTAAAAGTCAAAACTGAGCTGTCTCATTGAGCTGTTCCTCACCAAACACTTGGGTGCATTTTTGCACCAATTTTGCCACCTTGTGTTGCTTTAGAGAAACTGCACGAGTGTGGGTTGTGTTGTGGGGATTTACCTTAACAAAACTTGCATAACTGTATAATATAAATGCATTATGTTTTTAGATTTTATGCAAACAAAAACTTGTGTGAAAGCTATGATCATTTTTTTCTTCCATATTTTTTGCAGAGTTGTAAAGTAGCTAAGTAGAATTTTTTGGTATCTGTACTTTACTTGAGTAATTATTTTTCAGCCTACTTTTTACTTCTACTTCTTACATTTTCACACAATTATCTGTACTTTCTACTTCTTACACTTTTTTTTAAAAAAAAGGCAAGAAGTAGAAAGTTGTTACTTTTATTCAATTTTTGCTTGTTTTCATTCCAGCTTAATATTGTAAAAAAAAAAATAATATTAAATAAAATACTATCCATATAAATTGTGCCTCCTGGATAGAGTGAATTTAATTGTGGTTGAATGAGAAGTATAAATATATAAAACTCAGATACTGTATTAGTTTGTACACAAACAAATCATGTCACACTCCAGTAGGACATAATCATTAAAATAACAGGACTGTACTTAAGAAGTATTTGTATTTCAGGAATTATATTATTGCATTTAGATAGATTTTTATTTTGGGGAAAGCTTCGTGCAGCCTTGATATATGTATATAAACTGAAACAGCTATAGTGCATCCTAAATTTAACAAATTAATTATTATTATAATAACAGTCATTTTTATATTTTTTGGGGGAGGTCACCTCCTAATAAATGACATTACAGAAAATCTAACTGCTCATTTTAAATCAATACTTTTACTTTTAAGTACAAAAAATATCAGATACTTTAGTACTTTTACTCAAGTAATATTCCTAAAGGTGACTTTAATTTTACCAAAGTAATTTTTTGGTAAGATACTTGTACTTTTACTCAAGTATCACTTTGTGATACTTTATAAAACACTGTTTTTTTGGCAGTTTGCAGTTTTTGTTCTATTTCTGTTAAAGTTTGCAACAAGGAGAACCCAAGAGCAGGCTGACACAAGAAATACAAAAACAAAACAAAATAAATAAATAAAAGACAAACCCAAAACTTACATAATCAGGGAGAAGAAGGACTGAGACTGATGGAGAAATCCAAGCAATGAGGAATAGTGACATGAGACCAGTATAAACACAAGCAGAGGCAGAGAAGATAATGAGCAACAGCTGAGGAGGGACTGATTACAGATGACTGACAGCTCAGTGTGGTTAACAAGGAACATGACAGGTAAACAGACTGAGGTGAGATGAGAAGTGATGACACACAGAGAACACAAGCACACGCGACACGGAGCTCTAATTTCAACAATTCATTTGTCAAAACGTTCAGCTCCTTCAGGACATTCATTTAGATATTTAAGCTAATTATACTTTTTTAATCAGTTTTACTTTTTTTGGAAAATGAATAGAGCTGTTTTCAACATCCTCAAAACCCTTCAAAATGATTTTGTTCTAGTTTAACATCCTAGTGTTGATTAAAAAGAGCATATCTTTCTGCTAAATCAAGCTTTTTATGAATCATTTGCTTTTCATATTGCATTAAACTTCAGCTGAAAAGGTTTTTAGCAATAAGCATTCATACTCATTAAGTCATTTAACAACAAATAAAAACAAGTCACTTATGAAACCTTAATTTAACCCTTCAGCGTCCTGTACCCTGAAAATCACTTAAATAATCTTTTTGTTTTATTTTAAGCATAATTTGTCTTCTACCTTCACTGTCCATTATTTCTTTAAAAAAAATACACCAAATAATAAGGTTTTTATTGTTTATTTTGAACAGCAAGTTGTCATCGATTGAAAGTGGATTGTTAAAAATGTATTTTTTTGTTTAAAAAGATGCTTTTTTCTGTTCCAGTTGCAGACACTAGTTATTTTTATTACATTCAGTAAATTGTGTAGATAAATCTGTTTAACTTGTCTTAGTTTGTGTTTTTCTGAATCTCTTTTCTTTGTCCATTCATCCAAAGAGTCCACTCTTCTTTGCTGTTTATATGGGAAAAAAAACAAGTTATTAGCTAAAAATATGGCCTTTATCTTGTGTTTAAAGGTAAAGTTTGATTCTTTACCTTTATCAGTGATGGTGTACATTGCCTCCATTCCAGATGAAATGTGGTCAGAGATGTGACAGTGGACCAGCCAGGTCCCGGGATACTCAGGACGCATTTTCACCGTCTGAACAGGAAAAATAATAAAGTTATAGTGATTCTGGTTAAGTGGCATTTTCATTAGCTTAAAGTAATTCAATTTGAACTTAAAAAAAAAAACTTGAAATCAAATCTTAAGATTTTACAGCGTCTCTATATTTCTCCTACACTATTTACTTTGTTTCAGTTTGTTTGTTTCAGTTTGCTTCATCATCATTGAGGGCTTATTCTGTTAAAAAGTAAGATTTTATGTTTGTAATTTTTCTAAAAGTTAATTCCTAAGAAATTTGTTTTTCATTTTGTGGGCAGAAAAAAAAGAGACTAAATCCTAAAACTCTTTAAAAGATAAAGTTTGTTGAGATTTTACCTGGAAGGTGGCTGGGAGCAGCTCGTATGAGTCAACACGGTGAGGACCTCCACCCAGCTGCAGGATAAATAAAAAAAACGTAAAGCATTTCATTTTTAAGTGATGTAACTGACAGTGTATTTGTCAGCTTCATACGGTATTTTATACCTTATATTCCACACTGTGGCCATGCCAGTGCACAGTGTGTATGTCCACTTCATTGCCCATCCCCATCAGGTACCAGTACACCTTATCGCCCACCTCCATGTTCAGACCCATCAGGTTGGCGTACACATAACCATTCATGGCTGCGCACAAACACAGAAGAAAGTATTTAAAAAATATCATTATCTTTTAGTGTCATTTTATATGTTTGGTATTAAAATTGTCCTTTTTTTTCCCCAGGTTTTTAATAATTTAAAAAAGGAAATACAAACTGTTATATTTCAGTCAATGAAAGGATTAATCTATATATTTCTTTGCAGTTACCAACTTTACATAAGAAGCAATGTATGTTGGTTTCATTCCTCTCTTATTTCTGCAGTGTTTATGTTTAAAGACTTGTTATGAGTTATTGGTTCATTTTTTTCTCCTGAACTTAGTAAAACAGATTTCTCTTATTTCTCACCTTGGTCATGGAATAATGTTCAGATAAAACAAAAGCTTAAGTTTTTTTTTTGTTTGTTTGTTTCTTCTTAGGAATTGTTTAAAGCTCTGTAGTCTTTTGTAACTGTTGATATTAATTGTCATTTTTAGCTCCAAACTTTGTTTCTTTCATCATTAGATCTTCCAAGAAAAAAATGTTCATCTCAAAGAACTTCCTGATGTAAAAAAAAATAATCTAATAAATATGTCAACGTTTCTTTTAATGTAGTGTAATACCATGGACATCTAGACTGTGTAGGTTTATGTTGGGAGTTTTTGTCTCACCGTGCATTTTGTTGCTTTCAATAAATTTATTGTCTTCCTTTAGGTTTGGACGAGGATTTCTGACGTGTCTCCTGATGTTTTCATCCAGATACCTGTAATATATCATAAACACTGGGGTTATTTTTGTGTCATTTCTTCTTGTACTATCATGAGACCTATTATATCCATATAGCCAAAATAACTGGTGTGTACTGAAGATGGCATAATGCTGAAAGGGGTTTCAGCCTTGCAGTGGTAAATGTCAGGTATTTGAAGTTTTCTATTTTGATAGTACTGAATCAAAATGTAATTCTAATTGTGGTAAAATAGCTAAATAAATCCTAAACAAACTACCCTTGCACTTACCAGCTTTCATTCTCATCAAAAACCAACATGAGCAGTGCAAATTCTTCCACTTCCTTCTTTAATCCAAAACTCCTGAAAACAAAACTGTTTTGTCAGTTTATGTGTTCCAGTGTGAAATAAGCAATAACATAGGGGTGTATTTTACAGCTTCAGGAGGGTCAGGGCAGAAAAAAACAACAACTTTCACCTGGCCCAGCTACGACGACAAATCACCAACGGACCAATCAGACCACTGTACAGATCCTGAGAAGGTAGAAACAGGGTTTTTCAGTCAGTCTGGAGCCCCCCTGCTTGGTTTCATGTTTTATTAGCCCACCTTTATGACGTCGACGGTGGAGTAGTAAGCTGAAACGGAGCACTCCTCCTGTTCCGGGGTCGGTCCCGTGTTCTTGTTGACGTACCAGGTGTATGTGTGAGTTTCACCTGCAGACAGATACAACTGTGTGGATCTGCAGTGAGGGATTTAAAGTTTTAACTTGTCTTTTTTTGGGTGTTTTGTGTTGATTATAAAACATAACCAGGATGCATTTTTTAAAAATAAATAAAACTGATTCTGAATGAGTTTTTCTGTCGTTTTCAGGCATCCCTGTACCTGGTTTGGTTTGGTAGACATCAGGAGTTTCTGTCTTCACTCCATGGGCATGAATGGAATAAGGTCTGGATGCCGTGTTCTTAAAAACCACTTTGACTTTGTCCCCCACCTGAGCATGAATCATTGGACCTGAAAAGGAAGGATAATTATTATCACTTAAGTTTTAAGAAGCCATAAAACAGTACTTTCTGTTTAAATGAGAAAAACATCATTGATGGCTCTCAAATCTGCACAGAGGCCAAACAAACACTCTTTACTGAAGACCCATCTCTCTTTTTTGGTTTTTGATTGAGGCAGAGTTTTTTACTGTGCATTTCTGTATTTTATTTTTATTTTAGTTTGTCCTCAAATGAACTGCAAAGCACTTGGATCATTTTTTGTTGTTTTCAATGGGCTATACAAATAAATTTGACATTTAACATACAAACCAACCTAATAAATATACATTAAAACGCAAAACAATCTAGTGAAAATAATCGTACTGTGATGCAAAAGTACCACAGAGACAGAAAAAGACTGCAGGTGGATGTTAACTAAACTAAACTAGATAAGCCAAACAACCAAAATAGATCATAACCGCTACAATTAGTAAACATTTTAAACTGAAAACACAAAACATGTCACTGTTATTTTCACCCATAATGCCGAGGTGTTCCATATCAGGTGTTCTTTCCACCTCCTTGGTGAATTTGTCGTTGGTGAACTGTTTGTAGACGACCTTCTTGTACTGAGAGCCGATAAAACCATCTCGCTTGTCCAAAAAGATGAGGGCAGGACTGCAGCAAGACAAAAGTTTAAAACTCCCTGTTTATGTGAAGCAATATGAAATTAAGACAAAATCCTAATTAAGCACAATAAGTTACATCTAATAAATCTAAACCCTCACTGTGATATCGTGTATGACTTCTACTTTGCAGTTTAAAACAGCATTTTATTTATATCTTTGCAACCAGGTTAGAAATATCATCAAGAACTAAAAATGTGTTCCTCTTTACTCTTTTACTCTTGTAATTTTATGCATTACTTCGCTCCCTTGTTCTTAAACATCTCTGCCTCCCAGGTGCGGTTCGGAGAGAAGTCCCAGTCGACCTCCACGGCGGCGACGTAGTAGGTTTTAGAATGGAGCATCACCTCGCTTTGACGCTGGAACAGGCCACACTTTTCTACCGTGTAGTTGGCTCGCATGCCACCTCGGTAATGATCCACCGTGGCGGAAACCACTTCGAACTGACCTGAAATGCATAAACATCACAACTAAGTTTGGTTTTTACATTTAAATTGTAGCAGAACTCAGTCAGAGGGCTTGTACTGATAGCACCCTGTATGTGCAGGAGCCTGAGAGAAAAACTAGATATTGTACAGCGCTATAAACATCAATGCACCAGAATTCAGAACCCACCAAAGCAGATTTATTGTTTTGGTGGGGGTCCGGAGGGGGTGGGGGTGCTCATTGGTGGAGCCAATGGATAGCCTTTTATCAGAGCTAAACAACTAAAAATCTGAAGCTCCTATGTTGAATAGTTTTTGAGTTATAAGCAATTTTGTTAGTCCATTCACCCCCTTTACAGATGGGGTGGGGGTCCAGGGGGAGGTGGGGGGTGGCTCATTGGTGGGTTCAATGGATAGCCCTTCATCAGAGCTAAACAACAAAAATATGCTCCTATGTTGAATAGTTTTTGAGTTATAATCATTTTTGTTTATCCAGACTCCACCTTTTAAGATGGAGCCCCCTCCTCAAATATGGGGTCTATCATAAAACCGTTGGCTGGCTCAGTGTAAGCTAGATACATACATTCCTGACAAATTGCATGTGGAATGGTTGCAGCCATTTCAGTACTATTGTTGACCAAAAATCTTGAACAACATACAATAAAAAAGTGTGTGGGGGGGAGGGGGGTCATAATAAGAACCTACCCATGCTGTCCGGCTCCATAGTGATAGTGTGTGAGATGTGAGGGAAAACGTTGATGGTGTCTCGTCTGTTCTGGCGATAGAGGAACCGGTTTCCTTGGAAGTAGAGGCCGACAACGTCTGCTTCCGAGCCCAGCCCTGAGAGGTGCCACGTGACTTTGTCCCCCTTACACATGGTCAGACCCGGTAGGTTCCTGAACACAAACCCGTTGATAGCTAGAAGACAGACGCGGAGATTTATTTCAAACACGATCAATTTATATGGAAAAAAAATATTTACATTACGGAAAAAATCGTACAGTATGTTTTACTCACAGTGCATTTTGTTGCTCTCTATGAAGTTTTCATCCTCCTTGTTGACAGTGTTGGGAGCAGTTGTGAAAGTCCTGATGTTGTCATCCAGATACCAGCTGAGGTTCTCATCAAACACTGTGGCCAGGAGGTGAAACTCTTTGTTATAGTTTTTCTGCATCATATAGAAGGGGAGAAAGACAACAATGTGCTTTGTTATTACTAAGAGAAAAATGGTAAAAGTGTTAAAAGAAGCATCACAGAAAAAAATCCAAATCATTCATTCATTTTTATTCATTTCATTTCATTAAAGTAAAATAAAATACGTATGACTAATAAAATGAAATGAAAGGCAGCAGAAACAAGACAAAAATCTTATATCGGTGCCTTTTCTCCATCAAATTCAAACAATAATAATCTTTACGTAAGAAAACAAAAAATAAAAATAAAATAAAAAAGTAAAATAGAAAAATAACCATCAAATCTTTCTCAAACAAATAATCCATTCTAGGCAGGTCATTTTTACATTATTTGTTCGAAAAGGAGCAGGTAAAAGATACAAGATCTTTTGATTTCCTGCCCTTCTCATACTTATACCTATAACCTACAAACATTTAAATGTTTTCACACCTAATAAACTCTAATTATTCCCACATTGAATGACACCTAAATTCTCATTCTTACACGTACAATTATTTATACATTTTTAATATAAATAATATCGAGACACCCATCCTACACAACATATTTCCCAGTAAACTCCCTTTTAAATTTTTTTTTAAACTGGTTTATGTTTGTACTTTTCTTGAGCTCATCGTTTAGTCCATTCCATAAATCTACCTCACACACTAATAAACAAAATCTTTCCACAACCTCTAATCAGAATAAACCATACTTATTGTTCTAATCTGTCACCTGCACTCCTTTTTTCAGAGATCCGGGCCGACAGATGAGGAGAGGCCCGACCAGCCCAGAGCTCGTGTCCTTGATAGCATCGACTGCAGAGTAGTACAAATAGCTCAGACAGTCTGGTTCCCCTTCTACCGGACCAGCACCCACAGGTACCGACCACTCGTATGTGTACACCGTCCCAGGTCTGACCAGAGCAGCTGGGGGAGGAGTCACCACTCCTGCAGAGTTTATACAGAGAGAGAAAGTTATTAATAGCAATAACATAAATCAAATGTTTGATTAAATATACAAATCTGTTCTACTTGTCTGTCGCTTCAGCTCTCGTAGTTTCTTTGCTGTGTGTGTTTCTGGCAAAATGATTTAAAACTTTAGATGGAGGTCCCCACAAGATGATCAGAATGGCCAATAACAGTATTTATGCATGCATTTACCTTCCAGTTCATTGTAGTAAAGTGTTCCATCCTGTTCTATACTGTACTGTACTCCGTGTGGCTGTATCGTGTAGGGACGGCTGGCTTTGTTCTTAAACACCACTCTGATTGTATCTTTCTCTTCGGCTCGAAGTATAGGACCTGGAGACATTTAGGACAAATAGTGGCACAGAAACACAAACATTGGTTTTATCTGTTCAATTTGACCATTCTAAGGACTGAGAATGGGCCTAAAAAGAGGGACTACAAAGATTTAATTTGTGCCGACGAGTAGTGCTGCAGATGAATCTAGCAGTAATAGAAAAACAGTAAAGCAATGAGATAATTGCATAGATTTGATATGCTAAGTGGTGCTAAGTGTAAAATAAAGTGTTTTTTAAAATGCAGCTTGTAAAACCTCATTTTGTAATAACGCATTATGTAATAATGTAATAAAATCAGGCTTCAAAATGTAATAAACTCGCACTAAAACCGCATTATGTAATAATTGACACAAAATGTAATAAAAGTCTTCAATGCATTTTGTAATACTCGCAGCCGCATTATGTAATAACATTATTACATTTTGCTGCAATTATTACAAACTGTGGTGGTGTAATAATCTGGTGCATTATGTAATAAACAATCAAAAACCAGTATTTCGGTCCACCTGCACCCCCCAACCCCCCCTGCCTGTGATTACTACAGATTTTTTTAACAAAAATTACATATTTTTAAGGCTCATTATACAGGTAAAGGTCTGAAGGGGTTGACATGTATGTACAGCTAATTTTTAGATATAATTTGGAAGTTTTCTACAAAGTGGAATCATTTCTGTAACAGGGATCAGGACATTAAATCTGAAAATGCAAATAAATAATGAGAAGTTCTGTGTTTATTGAGCAAAGTTATAAATATTTAATTATGGAGTATTTGCAACATGACAGTTATTACAAGTATATTGATTAGAATGAACAGAAATACTGGTTTTTGATTGTTTATTACATAATGCACCAGATTATTACACCACCACATTTTGTAATAATTGCAGCAAAATGTAATAACGTTATTACAAAATGCGTTGAAGACATTTATTACATTTTGCGTCAATTATTACATAATGTGGTTTTAGTGCGAGTTTATTATATTTTGAAGCCTGATTTTATTACATTATTACATAATACGTTGTTATTACAAAATGAGGTCTTACACAGCTAGAAAAACATCCTAGTTTAAATTTTTTCCACTAACATTTTTTTGTTATTTAGCTGAAGGTTCTTACATTTTGCTCATTTTTACTAAATGTTACATTTAAATGTTAAATAATACATGTAAATACAGTACTAAATGTAAACGTTAAATCTTAAATGCTAAAGTTTGCGTTTAAGTATTTCAGGAATGGAATGCAGCCTTTGCAGTTGCTGCTCTGCTAATGATGTCATCATCCTGAAACAAAAGCAACCACTAACGCTGCTAACACTGCTAACACTGCTAACGCTGCTAATGCTACCCTAAAAGACATCAAACTTGCAGCTGCAGCCGGTGTCCGAGTTGCACTTCACCACATGTACTACCCATATTGTTTTCAATGAACTTATTTTGAGTTTAAATTTTAAATGCCATCTTTAGCATTTAAAAGTAAAAACAACCGCTAATGCTGTGTTTATTTAACACTTGGTGCCCCATACTTTACCCCAAATATGAAATATATCTCGCATGAATTACCCAGGATTCCGAGGTGCAGCTCCTCTGCGCTGCGCAGCATCTTTGTTGTGAAGGTGTTGTCGGTGTATTCAACGTATCGAGCCTTCTTATAGCGGCTTCCAATGCTCTTTGTACCTCTGGTTACAAATGTTTCTGCCTCACTGCGCACACAAAGATTCAGAATTCAATATGAGCAGGTCTCACCAGAAACAAGGGCATCGTTTCTGTCTTGTACTTTAGTGTTTGAATCTAGTAACCAACCTGTCACTGGGCACTGTGGGAGCATAGTCCCAGACCTCCTCCTCAGCAGCAATAAAGAACTGTCTGAGCTCACCATGAGGACGGGGCTTGTGGACATTGGGGAAACACTTCTTGATCTCAAACAAAGCCTGCATTCCAGCTGCAAAAGAAAAAATACATACAAAGTCCTGAAAACAGGTAAACACGATGACAAGATGTCCTTCCTGGGATAGAAACTTTATTAATTTTTCAGCCTTATTTTGAGACTGGAGCACATTTTCTCACCCATCAGATGATCGTTGACGGTGCATGTCAGCAGCCAGTGTCCAGGGTTGTCAGCCACCATTTCAGCTGTGGTGCTGGAGGCCGGGAACAGGCTGATTATGTCCGTGTGGTGGTTCAAATTGGTCAGGATCTGGCCATGGAAATGAACTGAATGCATGTCCACCTGTGGATAGATAACATAACAACAAAAGAAACATGGTAAGCAAAAGCTTAAGACTAACAACCACATATCTATGGGGCGCCAGGTGTAAAATTAGCTAATTTTTACTCAATGTTAAATTTAAATATGAAAAAATATTTAAATATTAAATTCTAAATGTAAAAGTTAAACCTTAAATTTTAAAGTTAAATGTTGAAGTTCATGTTTAGGGACAGTATTTTGGAATAGAACGCAGCCTTTGCTGTTATGACGTCATCATCCTGAGACAATAGCAACCGCTAGCCGTCCAATGCAGCTAAAGCTGCCCTACACAACATCAAACTAATGTTAGCGTCCCATACACATTGTTTGAAACGCACAAAATTAATATTGTCCTTACAACGTTAATATTCTGAAATTTTGTTTTATATGTTTACGGCAATTTTAATAGTTACCTCGTTGCCTAAGCCTATCATGTGCCAGTGGATTTTGTTGCCTTGACACATGCTCAGTCCAGGTAGGTTACCATAAAGAAAACCATTGATTGCTGCAATAAAAACACAAGTTCAGTTAGTCTGTTTGTATATTTCTAAGTGTTTGCGTGGAGTAATGGGTTTCCCCTCACCGTGCATCTTATTGCTCTCAATGAAATCTTCGTCTTCCTTCAGGTTTCTGGCGGGGGCGGGATTTGTGATGTGTGTCCGTATGTTCTCGTCCAGGTACCAGCTGTAGTTCTCATCTGACACCATAAACAGCAGAGCGTACGTGTAGTCTGCTGCCCTGTCACCGTGTATGTCCAGAGTTCCTGCAGAACAGAGGAGAAGATTTAGATTAATAAGAATGAGTTAAGGAATAAACTGTGTCAAATGTTTTTAGCTTTCATTTTTTACGTTATTGTTTTTTAATGTTTTTATTCAGTTATACACATGATACCATTATACTGTGACATTAATTGTTAAAGTTTTTTCTTAACATTCATTAAGACTTCATATGCTGCAGTAATTATATCATATTTTATTATTTCAGAGGATTAGAAAACACAATATTTCTCTCTTAAAGGGGCAATTTTATGTGTTTCTCAGGCATATATTTAAATTCTATACCATAATAAAGTAACTATGTCACCTTCAGTTGTTATT
>JARVGW010000427.1:4674271-4689980 GCA_031762495.1 Anablepsoides rubrolineatus | reverse complement strand
TTGCTCCCCTGCCTGGCTGCCTCAGGACACTACAGGATTTCTCAAACATGCATGAATGAGTCAAAGTAAGACTCTGGACATGTTTTTGTTGAGAGGATAACAATATAACATGATATAAAACTCAAAAAAGTAGATTTTACATGATATTACCCCTTTAAACAATGTGGGGTTAGAATAAAGCTAAATATCAGAATCAGTTTTATTGTACAGACTAGGAACTAAGGTGAAATAGGAAAGAACTCAGAAAGATATCTGAGTTAATGGTACTTTTCATTGGTTATATGTGTAAAAGTACCTCTCTTACAAATGATAAGCGGTCCAATCAGTCCTGAGCTGATATCTTCCGGTGTGTGAACATGGGAGTGGTAAAACCTGGTCAGGCAGTTACTGTCCTGCGATGTGGGGCTGTGGGATGCTGGGAGGGTCCACTCATATATCACAGCTGTACCAGGAGCCACTGCGTCGTCGTGCCTCAGCGTGTGATCCGTGCCATCTGGGTACATAGCTCCTGCAGGAAACACAGACAGTCATGTATCTGATGATCCTTCTCTGATGTGTTTGCAGTGGTGGGCAGCACTAATCTAAAAATGAGTTCCACTAACCCTAAAAACACTAACTTAAATATTTAGGTCCCCTAATTCTAAAGCACTAATGCACTGAAAGTTTTAAATGTAATTTTAATTCTAAAGCACTAAAATAACCCAGTCAACCCATGAACATTCTTCAACAGTCAACACGAGTCACATATTGTCATGTTGCTCTCTTAAGATTTATCATTGACACTCCTCAGCTGTATTTGAGTTCATATATTGTTAATATATTGTCACCTAGTGGATAAATGACACGTGAACAAAATGTGTGACAGCTTTCATCGTCACCTGTTAACAATGTTTATCAATAACCTTTATAGACTTCAGTTAGTGCTTCTAAATTTAGTCTATAAATTTAGTAAGTACTAATCCGTTAATAAATTTTAAAATTAGCAAAGCCCTAAAGCACTAATCAGTAAATTAGTGTTTTAGTGCTTTAGGGGAACTGTGCCCACCACTGTCCGTTTGTTTGTTTCTCACCTTCGTTGCCTTTGGTGTAGTTGAGTCCATGTGCGTGGATGCTGTAAGGCCTGGTTGCTGTGTTCTTCAGGTGGACGATGACGGTGTCTCCCTCCTCTGCCATCACCATGGGTCCCAGGTAACCCAGCCATTCTGGTTTTGTCACCTCTGTCCTGTAGGTGGCGTCGCTGAACTGTTTGTACACCGCCTTCTTGTAGATCGAGCCAATCCGCTGGGGGCCTTTTTTTAAAAAGACTGAAGCTTCTCTACAAAAACGTTCAAGAAAAAAAAAAAGTTGTGTGTGTATTTACATCAAATAAAAAAAAGTTTCCTCAAGTATGAAGTTCCATTCGGATTGCTTTAGTTTTAGTTTATTTGTTTTGGAGTTATCAGCTCAATAAGTTTCTCTCTTCTGTTGAATAAAATTTATATATATTTTTTTGTTTCCGCACTCGGAGGAGAAAGACGCTTTTTATCTTCTCTCCTGCCCTCCCTTATCTTCCCTGCTTCCCTGCTCAGAGCCTTCTCTACGTTTTCATCCGAAACCAGAAATTATGGATATTTTTATTTTTATGGATTTGGTTAGTTGGTCTCTTAATACATTTTTTGGAACAAAGTTTTTTCTTCCATGGGAGGACATGTCAAAGGTGGGACCTCTGTTCTGCTCTGCTCTGTTCTGGATATATATTTGGATTTTGATCTCTGGATTCTACAGATTGGCTTGGTGGTCTCCTGGTGTTCTACAAATCAGCATCGGTGGCTATTTGGGCCATTCTCCTGGCTGCCTGACCTTTGAAGGATGGCCGTTTTTATCAGCACTCAGACTTTTGCCTTGAGCGAGCTGCCTCGGCCTGCAAGCGGCTCTGCTGAGGGTTGCGGGCCGGCTGTGGTCCCTGGACTTTGCTGGCCAGATGGAATTAATCTTGGAGAAAGCTGATAGTTTGGCTCGGCGGAATTTGTCCAAACTATTAGTCTGATTGGATTCACCACATGAGAGGTAACCAGCAGAAAATTGTTATTGTCTGCCTGACCCAAACAATTCCTTCTGTTCCAAAATAAATGATAACAGAATTTGGCTCTCTCTGTCATGGTCTTGAGAGCTGTGGACAAAATACTTCCTGGATGGTGACGTGGATTGAGGCTTGTCCCCCCCACCTTTTCCCCCCTCCCACACCCGTCTGTGATCTAGTTCCTGAAGCAAGCTGAAAGGCCACACAGAATGAAATGTTAACATCAATATTCTGGACAATGGCTGAGCAGGTTTTGGGTTCTTGATTCTTCGGACTTATTTTTCAGATATTTACACACAAGTGCATACAACACTCATTCTTTTAAGGGTAGCGCCTCTTCATGATGTCTTCACGAAGATGATCCTTGTTCTGTGCAGTGGTCGGCAGCTGCATGACCCAGAGCACCTGTTCTCCTATATGTTTGTTCTGTCTTTTTTTGAATGGGTGTTCTGAAATGTAATTTCATTGTACTCTGTACAATGACAATAAAGGCCTTATCTTATCTAATCTTATCTCTTATCTTATTAAAACTAAAGAGCATTTAGCACAATACTAAAGTTCCTCAAAAAAGCAGCTGGGTTATGTTAATAATGTATTTTAATAACACCAGAATAAAGGTTTTACTTATATTGTTGATCAATAGTCGAGTTTGCATTATTGTATTGTGTAGCTTCAGACCTGATTTTTGTAGTTTAAAACCCTTCCATTTAAAATTATTTGAATGCATTAGTGTACAAATTAAAGACCTAGAAGTGACAGAATTAAGATCAAGTGTACATACTCATCCTCCTGCAGTGAGCGATTGTGAATGGCGTTCATTCCAGTCGGTGCATAGTTCCAAGATATCTCCTCTATCTTGAGGAAATACTCTCGTCTCATCCCAGCAACAGATATCACTGCACAACTCAAGAGCAGCACAACTCCTAACTCCAGCCTGCGCATTTTGGACAATGTAATTCTTCTTATAATCTAGGGGAAAATGGACAAAAAGATTAGTTTTTCTTTCTTCGTTTATTGCTCGAGACACATACCAACGACAGCCTTTAGCCAGTCTGTCAGAACTTTGAGTCTTTACTGGGTGTTTATACTGCCACAACAGGCAGACTGCTGGGATTGGCCAAAGGTGGAGGTCACTGACCATCAGTAATCAGTGCAGCAAACTAAAAAGAAGTACAACGGCCAGATGTTTGATCAGCAGGGTGCTCTTACACAAGATCAAACAATTCAGCATGGAAATATTGGCTGGACAGCAGTCTCCTTTTTACCATAAATGATTATAAACTTGGCCTGTTTGATGGATTGTATCACTGAACTTGAGCAGTTACATTGATCTTGTGTAGCTTTTTGTCAAAAGAGGAACTAAATAAGTAAACAAGATTAGCTGGAAATGTTTTAATGTTGAAAAACTTCACTAACATTGTTTCTGTGTGCAAATCTGCAGCCATAACAAACCTGTCATGTTTATTCAAAGATGAACTGACCTTTGATTCAGTCTGTAGTGTTATGCTGACGTTCTCTGATAAAAGCTGGGACACTTATCATTAAAAAAGTGAAAAAAGGTTTTAGCTGTTTTATTTTGTCCCTAATAAATGGCAAACATTACATTCTTAAACCAAGTTAAACTAGGACTTCATTAGCTTTTATCATTAGAAATAAAAGTTATTCAATTTAGGGTTCAAACTATCAGTAAGAAGCAACTCTGGGAAGTCCTGTACACAAACCTGTACAGGATTTCATTACACACGCTCTTGGACAAACATGGCTCAAACAATTACGCAAACCAGTATTTTGAACTCAACTCACCTCTTTTGATCTGCTTCCAGAAATATCGACTAAAAGGCACCATGATTTTTTTTACATTAAACTGTTATATCATTTGAAGGTGCTTCAAAATAAAATACTTTGTGAGACAAAAAAGACCTACATCCCTATAATAAAGGTGAAAAACAGAAAGACAGACAGACATTTACTGTCAAAATGTTAACAAATAAATCCTAAGAAACTTATAAAATTAGACTAGAAGCCTTAAATTGACTTAAACTAAGTAAATGTAGAAAAAGACTTTTAGAATTGCTATTTAAAACTATTATAAGACTAAAAACGTTACTATAATTTTAAAATGCTGTTGTAGAAGTATTTCTACATTTGTACGTTTGTATTTGTCATTCATGCATTCAAACTGTTTTGAGTGCATAAAAAGCATGATACATATCCATTCTGAAAGACTAACTTTTAAAAAAACATTTAACTTATCAAATGTACAGTAAGTCAATATTGCTTCATTCTCAGTGTGTTATTTGTGTGCAAGGGTCAAACCTCAATGAAGGTGTTCTTTACTTACAGAAAATCCAATCAATTCAAGATTATCTGGTTCAGAACATTTATTATTAGACATCCTTTGGATTGAGGAGAGAATATTTTAATGATCAAAACATCCACCCATCTATTATCTATACCCGCTTCTTCCTTTCAGGGTCACGAGGGTCACTGGTGCCCATATCCAGCAGTCACAGTGCGAGGGGCGGGGGACCACTTGGACAGGTCGCAAGTCCATCACAGGGTCACACATAGAGACAAACAACCATTCACTCTCACACTTAGGGATTTTTTTTATTGCTTCTGCTCTCTGCAAAGGTGGATGTTTTTTCCCTCTCTTTTCAGCCTTCCCTCACCTGGCCTGGTTTGCTGCATTTTGGAGCCTCCTTTACATATCATCTAGCCTGGCCCTTGCCTTTCTACACAGTTCTGCTCATTTCTTTTCCCCTTCTCTGCTCCATCTGGGATTTCTCCCATAGACAAGGATTTATCCAGTATAGGAAAATCAGCTAACAGAAGGAGGAGTTACAGGGTTGGGTACCGAAACTGTGTTCTGGTATGGCACCGGGGTGAACACCAACGGTAGTACACAGACCGAAACACAACTCTAACTTTGGTGCCTCAAAACATGCTGTTAATTTCTCCAAGTCTGTTGTGTTTTGTCTATATCTCTTGAACCAGTTGTTCCAAACTGCAATTTCCCTTCATGGGATCAATAAAGTATCAGTCATTCATTCAAATACTTTTTATTCAATGCAGTACAAATAAACCAAACATTATTTTAAAAAAAAGCGCTAAAAAATACATAACTATTGTGTCTAATAATACTGAACTTGCATCAAAACGACATCAAAATTTACAACATGTATCTGAAGTTGAAACAACTGTGCTTACAAGGACTCAAAATACCTAAAAACACTTCAGTGTACTTTGTTACCCCAGATTTCACATTCAGAAAGATAAACCCTGGGAAGAACATCTCTAAACCCAAAGGAATTCTCACGGGAAAAACTTGATCAAACTGCTAAACAACAACAGGCCACACACAGAGCAGCCGGTTAAACAATATGAAAAACAGTCATGTGACAAAAAACCCCACAACACTTTCAAATCAGTTATTTATAAAGTATAATAAATGCTTTGTTCTTTTCTCAGACGACAAGATGTGTTGACTTAATGTGGTTATGTGTGCAGGTTATGAAATATGTTTATTTTATGTGTGTGTGTATGTGTGAGTGTTTTATTTCCATTTATATATATACAGTATGCACACTTCTCCTGTGCATCTCTAAGCGTTGAGGCTATACTCCTGCTTGTAGCAGCAGGGCCGGCAGATGGCGTTGACTAAACTGTTTCCCAGCTGTAACAGGCATATGATGAACTCCAGCACAGCGAGGCCCAACGACACACACAGAAGAGTGACGTTCCACTCCACAATATTCAGTGGCTGAAGGCAATGTGACCAGATTTCTGGCTGCAACAGATACCTGTAACAAACAAACAAACAAACAAAAAAGACAGGGATCACTAGAGAATAAAGCACAAAGAAGAAATAAATTTATATAAAAGTCACAGGCCCAGCTGTTTTAAATATTCAAGTGATAGAGAAGGACCAAACTATTTTTAAACACATTTCATAAACAACAATTGCTGAAAGAACAGAAAGCAAATCTTTGGTTATAAAATATGTTCTTATTTGCAACAGCGTTTGTTACATTCTTTGAATTCTTGGCCTGATTATCAAATGAGATGTCTCTGAATACACAGTAAGGCAAAAAAAAATTCAAATTTCCATCTGACAGAACTTTCTGATTGTATGAATATAAATTACATTTTTAACGCTTTAACTGGTACACCAAGAAAACCTCTATGAAAAAAATATTTTTTTTGTATTTCTTACTTCCTTAGGTGGCTGATGACAGCGATCAATGATTTTTATCTTTACCAAACGTTTGAGATGTACAACGGAGTATTAGGGCCACACAACGAGATTTAAAAAAAAATAAAAAATTACGAGAATAAAGTCATAATTTTATGACATTAAAGTCGTATAAATATAAAGTCATAATATTATGAGAATAAAGTTGTAATATTACGAGATTAAAGTCGTAATATGAGAATAAAGCCGTACTATTATGAGATTAAAATCATTATATTGTAGCCTTTATATGAAAAAGCCTGCAGTTACCACTGCATTAAAATGAGGAATGTTGAGCAACTTGTGAAGTTGTTCTTTAGTATTGCTTAAAATAAATAGTTAATCTTTTAGCACATTAGCACTAGGTGTGAGGAAAATAAAGAAATGAGGACCATAAAATGGACATGTCATGATTATGACTTTTTTCTCGTAATATTATGACCTTAATGTTTAATATTACGACTTTAATCTTGTAATATTATGACTTTATTCTCATAAAATTACGACTTTAATCTGGTAATAATAATTTAAAAAATCTTGTGTGGCCCTAACACTCCTTCGTACAAGTATCTTACCATAAATTTACTTTGGTAAAAGTTAAAGTCTCTTCTAAGAATATTCCTAAAGCATCAGATGTTTTTTGTATTTAAGTATCAAAAGTAAATTTCTGACATAAAAAGTACTTAAGTACTGAAGGTAAAATATCTTGATAAGCATCATGCTTGTGTTTGCACATCAAACAACTGTATCTCTCAATCATTACATAAATAATACTCTGTGGCAATCGTACATCTTTTTTCCTGTACTGGAATACTAACCTAATGACTGAATTCGACTAAATTTGCACAACCCTTCGGATCATGAGTCTGTCGAGACTGTTTTTCTTGTAATTTTCTCTTTTTCTGCATGGTATCTTGCTTTTAATCTTATCTTATTTCATCAATATACCTTGTACAAGAAATTTTATTTTATTCTATTTTGAATTTGTATTGTCATTTTTTAAATTATAATATTATTGCTACAGTTGATAATGTCACATAGCAATACTGTTTCTCTGGATTGATGTATGCTGCTGTTATATCTGAATTTCCCCTCAGAGGGACAATAAAGGCTGTTTCTATTCTCTTCTATTCTATTGAGTAAACGTGAGTGGTCAGATTTTCCAAAATGACATTTAATGTGAGGTGAACTCTACCATATATATATTTTTTTTCTTATTTCATTTAATTAAACAAAACAAAATTCAACCATAACACAAACACAATGTCATTGAAATGAAAAATGAAAAGGAGCAGAAAGAAAAAATCTTTTAACGTCTGCCCCCATTTAACAAGAAAATATATACATTACATACATACATATACACATATATATATATATATATATATATATATATATATATATAATATGTGTGTGTATACTGAGCTACGTCTTGCTGGAGTGTGACATGATTTGTGCAGCTGTGGTGGATCGTTTACAAACCAAATGGTGTCAGAATGGTATATATTTATACTTCTCATCCAACCACATTTAAATTTATTCTATTCTGGAGGCATAATTTATTTGGATTGTTTTTTTTTTTTTACAATAAGCTCGAATGAAAACAAGCTAAAAGGAAATAGAAGTAATGACTTTCTACTTCTTACCTTTGTTGAAAACATAAGGAGTAGAAAGTACAGATAATTGTGTCCAAATGTAAGGAGTAGAAGTAAAAAGTAGGCTGAAAAATAATTACTCAAGTTAAGTACAGATAACTCAAATTTCTACTTTAGTACAATAACTACTTTAGAACTCTGCATGTCAGGGTTTGTCTGTGAATGTGTGTACTTTTGAAAGTTTCTGTGATAGGGAATTAATGTGAGCTGTTTCATTTATACAAGCCAAGCTCAAAGTAGAGATGCAGCTGCCACACACACACACACACACACACACACAAACACACACACACACACGTGCGTGCGCATGCGTGTGCAGCTGGGCAT
Source organism: Anablepsoides rubrolineatus (assembly GCA_031762495.1). Classification (NCBI taxonomy): domain Eukaryota; kingdom Metazoa; phylum Chordata; class Actinopteri; order Cyprinodontiformes; family Rivulidae; genus Anablepsoides; species Anablepsoides rubrolineatus. Next base: position 4,681,705 of record JARVGW010000427.1, on the reverse strand, counting down.
GTGGCTTGAATGATTTGGGTCCAGCTTACTTTGCTGCATGTTATTTAACAATGGGACCCTTGTTAATTAATCCTAGCTGGATTAGCATTAGCGCTCTGTCTCATAAGGACACAGTGTTGGTTTGTCGTCTGAGTTTTATTCAGCAAGTGGTGAGATGAGAAAAATACAACCACAGTTGTAAAATAATGGCACCACGACAGATTAGATTCATTTTGAAATTCCTTTAAGAGAAGAAAGCAACAACAACACAGTTCTTGCACTGAATGATCGTCAGATGAACAGAATGTTTCTTCTAAACTTTGAGTTTTGTTCAAAGCATAAAGTTTCTCACCATCAAGCTCCCATTCCAGCAGCAGCTGCATTTCCCCAGAGTGATGAAGACGACAGCTGGAACCAGCATCTGGAAAAACACAAAACCACATGGGTTCACGACAGTTTCTGGATATCAACACAATCATTTTTGTTAAGTTTTTTATTTTATTCAGTTTGTTAACTAGCGGTGCCAACCTTTATTTCCAAATAAGTTATATTCAAACAATTTTATTTTACTTTTAGCAACAAAAATGATAATTATACATATTGTTATACATAATATAATTTACACAAGGAGAACACGCAAACGTCACACAGAAAAACCTCCGGGCCTGGCCTTTGCCTTCCTACTCAGTTCTGCTCAATTGTTCCCTTCTCTGCTACGTCTGGGATTCCTCCCATAGACAAGGATTCCTCCGGTAGAATTTCAACCGGGACAATCAGCGAACAGAAGGAGGAGTTGTGATTTTCTGTGCCGTTTTATTCTGTAAAAGCAATGGCAGCGGAGGAAGTGACTTTATTTTAAGTCTGTGTTCACAAGGCTTTCAAATAAAATAAAATTTGTCTCGTAAAGCCTGCAGGACTCATTTACAGCCATCTCATTCAGCTCTGTACTTCTCTATTCTCAGTAGGGGATGGTTGTTTACAGCAATTTCCAGTTAGCTTCTTAGCTTAGCTTCCCTCACAGTGGAGCTAGCACACTACATACGTCACAGCCAAACATTAGCAGTTGGGTAAATCAGATCCAATCATTTTAAACTTCAACAGAGTCCACGCCTCAGGAAATCATTTCTCTATAGCCGAAAGTCCAGACCCTATGTGGGGAGCAAAGCGAACAACAAGGGGATGTTTTTTTACCAGGCTAGGTTTGAACGGCATTTCTCAAACTGTAAACTGATCCAAACTAAACTGCTTGTTTCTAAATCATTGTTCATGTTACACTTCCCTGCTGAGCACAAAAAAAACAAGATTTAATATTCATTGATACTCCCTGCACAGAAAAAATAAAAATCCTGTAAAAATCCTTAGATTTACTCTTATTTTTTTCTTCCTTTATTTTCCCTTTTATCTCCTTTCCTGTGTTAATGTCTGTCCCAGAGACAATAAATCACATCCTGATAGAAAAAAAGGAAGTTCCCAAGGTTTTTACACAGTTGGAAGAAAAAAAAAACATTTCGTCAGATAGACATCCTGGATGTCCCCAGGTTAAAAGAGAGCATGAAAACACAGAGGAAAACACCCAAAGAGAAAGAAAGAAAAAGGGTGAAATGAGGGAGGAAGCACAGAGAAGAGGATGGGAAGGAGCTGGAGCCAGATTTGTCTCAAAGGGATTCAGTTTGCTCTTTGACTCGTTGGTATTTTCTCATTTCCTCAAAGAAAGAATAAAACAAAAAAGGAAACTTTAAGGAATATTTACAGTCAAATTAAAGTTCATTAAAAAAAAAAACAAGGTAAGAATTTCAAGAACAAAAATCTTTGGTAACTTTTTTGTTACTAAAATATATAATTTTCTAGTGAGAAAAGAGGATATTTGTTATTAATTAATTAATAAAACAATAATACATAAAGACTTACAGTGATTTCATCCTTAGAGAGCCTATTTTTACTTAAATTTACTATCCTAAAATATCATTTTATCATTGAAATGACATTTTTGACCATATTTAAATATTTGCAGCAAATATTACAACAGTTTTTTGTAGATGTAAAATAGTTTGTTAGTTAGTGAGAGTTCTTCAAACCTCACCGATGTCTTGTTTTTAGTTTCTAGAACAAATGCTTTAATGGTTAATGTTTTCTTTTATTTTCTTAAAAGTACAATCCCTCCTTTGTTGCTCCATTATAATGGAAGTAAAAAGAATAACTCCTTTCTGTTTCGAGGGTAAAGCCATCAGATCAGCAGTGTGCAGAACAGACAGATTAACTGTGGATTCACAAACCACTCTTTTGTTCTCCACTAACAACTCTCTCAGAATGGCGTTAAAGGAGATACAGTTTAACCTGAGTAACGTTTAGATTTAAAATCATGTATACCAGCTTTATACTCTGCTGATCGAGGCAGGAAGGGAGGAGACGCTGAAGTTCAGAGGAGTGCTGAAGTGGCTGATAGGATGTCAGCTGCAGTACTTGTTGAGCTGAGAGTCACATGACTGAAATCCTTTCAAAGAACACATTCTTTTTATTTTTTAATTTGGTTCCAGATAAGAGGTGAATCTCCTGGACTGAATTTCTGTTTTTCCTAAATATAATGTTTTAATCTCCCCTATAATTATACTTGAGAATTCAATCATCACCCTCACATATTTACTTTAACCACTGAATATTGGTCAGATTTTAAACTTTCATTAAAAAATGATAAGTTCCCACTATAAATAAAATCTCACAGTTGAGATGCTGCCTCCAGAAATCTTGGATTTATCTTTTTTTTTTAACTCACCAACAGTCCTCCACCTCCTAGTCCACCAAAGTACCAGATGTATCTCGCCAGGCGGTCCTGCTGGATGTAGGTGATCTCTCCCATAGGAAACAGCAGCAGCAGGTTGGCGATGATGCAGCAGAGTGCCAGAGGCAGCAGAGCCAGGCCCAGAGAGCGGGCGAACCCCACAGAATAACACATCGCTCACAGAATCCCTGAATCACAACCAGGAGGAACGGAGCGCAGAGATGGAATGGGCCAAACCAAGGCAGAGACAGAGAGGAGGGAAGGGCCAGAACAGCTGGGGAGGCAGGAAACTTAAAAAAAACAAACATGTAAAGCCTGCTGTGTGTGTGTGTGTGCTGGTGTTTCTGAGAAAGTGTGGAACAGTTGGAGTAGGGAGGTCTTGCCATGACAGACGTGCTTGAGGAAACACTCACAGGAAGCAAGGGGGGGGGGGGGGGGGATAGTTAAAATGCTCGGCCATAAATATTCTAAAATTATGAACACAACCCTTTAAAAGTGTTTTTAGAAACAAACTACTATGACTTTTTCCGTTATTGTCTGTATTGTTCTTTGTAGAGCAATGGGACACAAGGCTTCTAAATTGGAGTTATAACAGCAGAGACTGTACGTGTGTGTTGCATGTATTAGAATCGAGCTGGAAGGTTAGCGCATCCAAATAAACTGCAACCATCATAAAAACCCACATCGAACAAATTGTTCTGATTTGGGTAAAACATTTTGTCACATGGGCCAAAATCATAAAGTCAGAAGGACTTGAGGGCCAAGAATATTTTTACTTTACCTACTCAACAATAAACTAAGCATTGAATACTTTAATTAAACAAATTTATTTAATCTAGATCCAGAACTTTAAATGTGTTTTGCAGGATTCCCTTATTAAAAGAATTTTGGCAATTGTTGAGGTATTAATTGGTCAATTCTGATCTTTAAAATCAGGATTTAGGTCACTCTTTTGTTGAAAATGCTTGCTGTATTCAAATTTAAAAGCAGATTGGAGTGCAGCAAAATCAGCTTTTCAGTAGAAGTCACTAGTTAAATGGGGAAAAAGTTAAGAGTCTTTACAGATAAATAATTTGCATTGTTGCCAATATTTATTATTGGAAGAAGATTTTACTTTGTCTGTGATCATTTTGTCCTATTAAAAACTAAAATGTCTCCATCTACATCAAACACTTGCACGGGGGGGGGGGGGGGGACAAATTTGACAAATTTGTATAATTCTTGAACTGAAGTCAGGGGCCACCCAAAATCAGTCCAGGGGCCATGGCCACACTTTGGACACCCCTGAGGTAGATTATGTAAAGCAGGAAATGTGTTTGGGTGACGGGACACACACAGGCCTTTATGAGAGAAAACGGGTCGTACCAGGGTCAGCATGGAGCTGTAAGGAGCTTAAAACTATAACAAAGTCCAACATCAAAAACTTTTGTGTTAAAGTGAAGAATTGGTTTTATTGGGTACATGTGGTTAACAAGCTGTTTACCAACTGTGTTTTTCACCGTTAAAGTGCTGCACGTAGTCTGAGATCATTTATGAGAAAATAACCAATTTACAAAAGAAAACAACACATTGATTTATATCCAGGGACTGAAAATTCATGCAGTTTAGAGTAAGATGTGTATTAGAATAGAGCATTTAAAATACGCAGGCACAATTGAATTTATTTGACATATAAACATTAGGGTTGCAACAACTCATGTATCTGTGTCGAATCATTCAATACAGTGCTTTAGATTTAATACACACTATGTATGGAACAATACAGATTTTTAAAGTTATTTTATCAACTTGTCTTCTGAAGATGCTCTGTGTTGAAGGCTCAGTGGATCTGTGTTCGACTACTCTATCTAGACTGCATTGTCGAGCACAGATCCACTGAGAAACTTGCTGTTTTAGCAACATTTATTTTAAAAACTGTTTTTGAAGGTACACAAATGTTCATAATTAATTTCAATAAATTCCAAGTTAAAAAGGGCATGTCTCTTTTTTGTATTGAACAATTATCAAACCGTGACACTAAAGTATCAAAACAGAACCAAATTTTTTGTATCGTTACACCCCTAATAAACGTGTAAAATCAAAAGAATGCATTATGTACATGTATCCACCAATAACAAAACATATTAATTTTAAAAGCTGATTGGCATCACGTCATGCAATTAGCTAAAGTTACTTTTGGATCATGTATGTTTTAATTCAATTCAATTCATCTCAGTTTATTTATATAGCGCCAAGTCACAACAACTGTTGTCTCAGGGCATTGTACACAAAAAAGACAATACATCTAAAGAAAGAAACTTTAAGTAAACGGAACTATTTTAAAAACTAAATCAGCAAATTTAAGCACAAGTAAGAAAAACTGAATTTCAGCATGAAATCAATTTGACACAAAAAGATTCATTCTCCTATCTATTTTAAATAGTTAACTACAGTAGTTTGCAACAGTCTTTTGTTTCATTTGGTCAATTCTGAACATATCAAAATAATTATTTTTATGAGAAATAATTATATTAATAACTGATACGCTTTTGCTTCTTTATCCCAAAGATTACTTCCATGAAGACGTTTGAGTTGTAAAAATACAACAGAAACAACCAATCAACACTAAAACAATGAAATAAGACACTTTAAGAAAGTACAATCTTATTATTAAGACCCAGGAATCAGTTAAACATGGGTAATTTTCAAATATTAACAAATTTTTAATTATTTTTGCTGAATAATACATGCTATTTTTTACAGTAGAAAAACAACCAATGACTGATTTATCTCATCCTAATGTTAGTATCCCTGAGCACATCCGTCTGCTCTGGGGTCCGACCCAGCCCACAGGACCCTGGACGGAGAGCTGCCTTGAGTGACAGATAAGTTCCACCAATCTCCCACTGTGATAATCTGTCCCCGCCCAAACTCAGACCGCCCATGTCCTGTGTGTAAAAAAAAAAGAAAGAAAAAAGGTAAATTAAAAGAAATGAGCCAAACTGATATTTGATCCAGTTTGATCCCTCAAGTTATCGTTATGCTTTTACTTGATTATGTTGATGTGATGTACAAAGAACTAACAGCCACCCTGCCTTTGACTTTGTCATTTTGTCATTTTCCTTTAAACAAAATATTCCATCACATTAGTATGTTTAAATTGTGTGAAGTTACTGTTTAAAACATCTGAACACTTCGTGCATCATGAATGAGGATCTTCTATAAACATAAGGTCGAATGTAACCAGCTGAGGTCAGGTGAGGAACTGACGGCTGTAACACGCCCAGTCTGGTAGCACTTTTCAGAAAAGCAATAAAACTCTGGTATCTTAGGTAGAGGAGAAAGGAGGAACAAATATAAACATTTGCAAAAGGAAATGGAAGGTTTTATGGAAACTGTGGTCTAATACGGCTAAGATGAAACCAAGTGTTGTTTTAGCGACGGTGCCGTTTACTGGACTGTGCGTCAATATAACAATTAATGTGACACATTAACTTTTTAGAGGACTACATGTGCTGTGCTTCATATCATATAATTCGGACTGAGTGTCGGATTAAAAAAGCAGTGCAAAGTGTCATTAAAAACAATTAATTGAACACATAAATAAAATCATACCTGTAACTGGACAGGTGACCTTGTGGCCTCGTCTTCTAAGCTCCACAGCCACCTCCTGGTCAATCCCCTCCTCTAATTTAACCAACCACCCATCAGCTGCAAAGAAATAACAGCATTTAGGACTTTTTTAAACTTCTAACTATGAGGACTGATCTTCAGTATAAAACGTTAGTTTGATTTGGGTAATTTTTGTGTGACAAATGAACCTTTGGGGTCGTAGTGCACAAAGACTCTTGGTGCATCCAGAGCCTGTTGAGGGTTCATCCCAAACTCCATCATGTTCAACAGCACCTTAACATAAAAGCTGAAAATGTTTAAACTGATTTGGCGACTTATTATAAAGAAATCTTAACTTAACGACAAACAAGCAAAGGCAAAAACTAAAATTAGCCATGTTGTCCTATATCCTGCTCTTCATATGTCTGCATACCTGAATGTGTCCTTGTGGTTGCATAAAACCCCCCACCACCCCGAGCGCAGCGAGGAGTTGTGGCTTTTGTGATTTGGTTGAAGAGTCAGTAAGGAGGGCAGGTATTATGGTGTGATATGGCCTCTTCCCTCCGGCAACGCAATTAACGTGTTCACGACACAAAGAAAAGCTGGCGCCGCGATTCTAAGTGGAAAAATAATGACATATATGAAAACGTTACATTTCTTAAAAATAATGCTCAGAACTTTAAAGATGTCTTATTATAGCCTCAAAAACAAGGACACTATCCAGGACTGTAAAGTGCTAAAATGCAAAACAAACTTTGCAATTTTTATGTTCATGCAACAGTTACAAATATTATTTTATATTTATTTTTTGTTTTTTTGCTGCACAGGTGGTTCAAACTGTCATGAAGTACTTGAGAAGTCCACGTTTGTTGGAACGTTTATGGCTTTATCGTTCCGGTGTCAGACCTGTAGTGAGAATCCGCAGTCTTTAGGAACCAGACCAGTACCAAAGCCCATATAGGTGCTGTTCACAAATGAGCATGCGTTCCCCTGGCTGTCAATCACGCAGAAATAAACGGTGTCGCTTCCTGTTGTCAAGCCGGGCCGCACACACTCCATGGCCCTGCAGAGTCACACACAGAGGTTTG
>JARVGW010000427.1:4617336-4661930 GCA_031762495.1 Anablepsoides rubrolineatus | reverse complement strand
GAGGTGTTCCAGGCACGTCCCACTGGGAGGAGGCCCAGAGGAAGACCCAGGACACGCTGGAGGGACTATGTTTCTCGACTGGCCTGTGAACACCTTGGGATTCCCCCAGAGGAGCTGGCCCAACTGGCTGGAGAGAGGGAAGTCTGGGTCTCTCTGCTTAGACTGCTGCCCCCAAGACCCGACCCCGGATAAGTGGAATAAAATGGATGGATCCATGGATGGATGGATGGAAAGAAATAATTACTACAGTAAAGTACCAACATTTCTACTTAAGTAACAAAGAATTTGTACTTTATTACTTGACACTTCTGCACCTGAGCTTTGACATTTTGCAGAACTATACATAAGCTGTAAATCTAAGTTAAATCAGGAACTTTCACACCAATTTTTAAAAAGAAATTATAGGTGCGAAATGAACAAATGTAATGATTTATTGCCGGTGTTGCCCTCAACAAGCCAAAGTTACACCCAGCTTTCATTGATTACAAATGATATTTTAGTCTTCCAAATAGTTTTTTTCTATCTTTTATTAGTCAGCATGTGTATTGGACATTCCTGACTGACTGAGTCTTTCATGTGACTCAAACTTTAGGTGCAGATCAGCCAGGACCCCTCTGTCTGTCACTTCCTCTTCTATCTCTATGCAAACATAACTCATGGTAGAATATTAACCACTGTGAACACTGGGTTTTCACTGGTGCGTCTGTGCACACACACACACACACACACACACACACACACACACACACACACACACACACACACACAAATGTATTCTTGCATTTATGACCCTCCGTGAGTCTCGAACACTGCCATCATGTGCATGTGTGTTTGCACTTTGTGTGTATGTGTGTGTGCGTAAGGTTCTGCTATATTACAGCTGGCTGATGTAAAAGTGAAGCAATGAGATCACTCATAAGGAGAGGCGGGTGCTATAAAAGCTCAAATGAAGCATTGATAATCCGCAGAAACTGGACAGGTGAAGCAGACGATGTCACTCAGTGAATTTAGGGATTTTCTGAAGAAATATCTCTTGAAAAATCTTTAAGGAGAACTTTTCAAAAGCTGTTGTGGAGATAAATAGATCCAAACCAAAGGAGTCTCCAAAAAAATCCATTTTTGATACCTTTTAAAGTTTACAAACTACCTTTTTTTTAAAAAAAAACTGCAGGATTTGCTGCTGCCAGAGGCTGTTGAAGCATCAGTTTTAAAAATGTGTTCAGGAGGGTTTGCGAAATGTCTGGGCATTACCCTGTTGCCTCTGTCGATTCTGTGCGTGCTGTGCAACATCCTGCTCTTCTTCCCTGGAGGAACCGTTGTGGAAAGTGAACACATTACAAAACAGGTGTTTTTCTTTGGGGGCATTCTGGGATCAGGAGTGTTGGTAAGTTTTGAGGATAATGACCGAATGTCTTACTGATAATCAAATTATTCTAACATATAGAGAACTTTTCTTTGTTGTTGTTTATAGTTATGAAAATGCAATGTAAAGTATAAAAAACTGAGTCAAGAATGATGCTTTTGTTTGACAAATGTATGGAAATGAATAAAACTTTGTATTTGGGACAGGTAAAAAACTTGCATTGTAATTAATGCCATTGAAGCACATAAATTAACACATTTTATCTAATATATGAGGTTTTATTAACCATGTTTGATAATATCGTGACAGCATTTGCAAGAAGAAAAAAAAAGACAATTCTGCAACTAATATTGGTAGTTTTTAAATATTGGCTCAGCGATGCTGCACGTTTCTGTGACTGTAGCTAATGTTTCCACCATTTTGCTCAGTTTTTTTTCACGTGTTTGTGAACTCGGGGTGTGTTTGGGTGGCAGATGATCTTCCCAGCTCTGGTCTTCCTGGGCTTGAAGAACAATGATTGCTGCGGCTGCTGTGGAAACGAAAGCTGCGGGCGGAGGTTTGCGGTGAGGAGACGTTGACATTCTCAATGCTTTGAAACTAATAAAATGACAAAAGTTGCTTTTGAGTTCAATTGAAAAAAAATCTACAGAAAATATTGAGTTTTTTAGAAGTTTTAAACACTCAAGTTGGTCTGACAGATTCGTTCTGAGGCTTCAACAAGGTTTTTTTATAGGATGTTGACCTTTTAAAAGACAAAAACAATCTGTGCTTGTAATGCATTATTACTTTTATCAATATCAAATCTCCTCACAAGCCTGACTGCCTCTAAATGTGGCAACAACTAAATATATTATTTATATATAAGTGGAAAAAGGCAGGCCAAAAGTACAAACTGTTTTAGTCTCTAGCTGAGAGATGTCTTGTGTCTGCTATATACAGTAGGTTATAGTTTTAGAGTAATTTCTTTCTCTTTTTTTTTAGCTTAAATTTACCATATGAATACCTGAAATATGTTTTTTTTTTTTGCCATTACAGATGCAGGTAATCAATTACAATTGACTGGACCTAACATATTGAAACATTTAAACACAATGTTTGAATAAAAAGCAACAGGTTGATAAACTTATTCCTCCCTGCATCTAACTCGAGGCAGTAAAAATTAAAAAGAATATCAGTGGTGAAGCTGCAGCTTCTAACAAACGGGTGTCGTCGCAGTTCACATTATCTCTGCGATCAATATTCTGGGTGCTGTACCTTGCCCTTTCATGCAGCTGCCCAAATGTGACATCAGAGCTGTTAAACAAAGAAAAAAAAATACTCGAAAGCTTCGTAAAGTACTTGAAAGAAATAACTAAGTACAAGTAAAAATACCTTAACCTTAAGTTTCGCTGATGAGAAATAGGTGAAAGTCATAAAACTGCGATATTTACAAAAATCAGGAGAGTAAAAGTACTTTTACTCACTCTCTAAGAAATAAACTGTTTAATTTACTGGTTCCACTAAACCAAGATGAGTAAATTGAGGCAATATTTATATTTTCTTTTAAAGGAAATATGTATATTGCCTCATATTTAGTCTACTAGGTTTAGTGGAACTAGTAGACGTAACTTGGTTGAGAAAATTCAACACTAAATTTTAAAGTAAAGAAGTAAAAGTATCGTTTTTAGGTTTTAAATGTAAGAAAACAAAAGTAACAATTTAAAAACATAATTGGTAAAATTAAAAATCATCAGTAAATGTACTTAGTTACTAAAAATGTTTAAACATGAAGCTTTTTTCTCAACTGGGTTTCATTTATTTAGTCAGAAAAACTGCATAATCGTTGCTTCCTTTATATATGCCACACCTTATGAATAAATGAACTTATCTGCATCAATGTGGGGTAAAAGCTCCTGAGCAAAGACACTTTGACATGAGGAGGGTTCAGGGATCGACAGCAGAACGCCTACTCCTCACTAAAACTCATCACTAAAACTCATCCACCCCTGATTACATCATTTTTGATACGTGCATTTTATTTTAGTCAAACTACAATTTAGCTATAATAAACAGTAATTAATGCTTGTTCATGCTTTATAAAAATGCAAATAAAATAAAATAAAACTTCCCTATCATTAGATTTTTTTATTGCATGTCACCTGTTAACTGCCACACAAGGCTGAGGATGTAATGGAAAATAAACACAATGGTGCTGTGTACACACCCTCCATCATTTACACAGCCATAAATGTAAAAAATCACACACACACACACACACACACACACACACACACACACACACACACACACACACACACACACACACTGATGCCAACATATTAATGAAAATCCAATAAAAGTTACACATTTGCCTTAATGGGAGTTTCACAGGGGTTCTGACACAAAGCTCACATTGTTCTACCAGACACACACACATACACACATGCATGCACGCACACACACGGATCAATAAGAAATGTGTAGGTCTGAGGAAGAAATTTCAGAAATGCCTTTGAGATAACACACACACATTCACAGCCTCGTGTGTGTGGGTTAGGGTCAGGTTTATCAACCCAAGCCTGGTTTCTACACAAAGGACAATTAAAGTGAGTTAATTAGTTAATTGGCTCATTAGTTTAAATTAATTAACAAGCCTTTTGTAACTTTGCAGTTTTAAAAAGAATATATCATGCAAAATCCACTTTTTAAGCTGTTAAATACATTTTGTTGTGGACTTGGAGGCAGAAAAGTTGAATTTAGTCTCTCCTGGTGCTGCAAAGACATCTTTATATTCTGTTTGGGTCAGATTTTTCAGCCCGTTCAGTGTTCTCTGTTTTCTATGAAATTTTCTGAGTCTATTACGTCAAGTTATCCGCAACAAAATTGCCAAGTCTGGACTTAAACAACTATAATTTCCTCGTCTTAATTCTCCTCTGGTTCTGGGTCAGACTCTGGCTCCAACATGTAAGGTCTTCTGTTGTTGACATCTCCTAATTCAATTATAAATAAAACATTTCTGCAAGCTAGATAATGTAACTCCCCCTCTTTAAGCACAGGAGTGGACCGGTCTGGAAGCAGGAGGGAGGCGGGGCTTAAAGCATCTTAAAAGAACAGTAACAAAGCAGCTTTGAGGCAGAACAGGTCTGAAAGAGGAGCTTGTAAAGTTAGAATAAGGAGGAATTCAGACCAAATCATTGTAGTTCCACTTTATAAAGACCCCAACTGAAGGATTTAAATGTGGAAAGGAAGGATTTAAAATCAGGATATGTCCATTTTAATGTTTGTGTTTATAAAACAAACGGACAGTAATGGGCATATTAACAATATATGAACCCAAATCCAGCTGAGGAATGTCAATAATAAGTCTTAAGAAAGCAACATGACAATATGTGACTCATGTTGTCTGTTAAAGAATGTTCATGGGTTGATTTTCAGTGCATTAGTGCTTCAGAATTAGGGGACCTAAATATTTGAGTTAGTCCTTTAGGGCTAGATTAGTGCTGCTCACCACTGCAAATGGATATAGAGATGGATGGATTATTTTTAAACAAAGAAAAAATAATTACCGTACTGTTTGTAAGGTTTATTCTTGGTGCATAATTCAATTTCATTCAACATTTTTAGTTTGTCGAACAGACTAAAAACTAACTTTTATAAAAATGTATTTTCCCTGTCTCCATCTATAGATGTTGAGCTCGATACTGTTTGCAGCCGTTGGTGTTTTAGGTGCAGGTTACTCAGTCGTTGTGTCCGGCGTGGCCATCAACCAAGGGCCTTCCTGTGAGGTGCACGTCAGGAACAACACTGTCAACGCCACGGAATGGAGACACCCCTTTGAGAATGGGTGAGACAAACAAAGGGCTTTTGTTGTTTCATTTTCAAGTTTGCGAAGGATTTGTTAAAGACTCATCTGTCTCTGTTTCTCCTTTCCCCACTTGCAGGAATTACCTCTCTAACACGTCTCTATGGGATATCTGCCTACAGCCAAAGGACGTGGTGCCCTGGCATCTGACTCTGTTCTCCATGCTGCTGATAATGGGTTTAATCCAGATCGCGCTGTGCGCTGTGCAGGTGATCAACGGGCTGCTGGGAGCTCTGTGTGGAGACTGCTGTGGCTGCTGTGGAGGGGTCAGTATCCAGTCTGATCTAATCTTAAACCACAAACAATCTGGTCAAGGCCTGACCACTAGACACATGAAAATGTTAATAATGTTTGTCTTTCAGAGCGATGGAGCCGTTTAAGCACCGCCTGAGGACGAAGGAAGGCTTACCTCTATTTATTCTGTTTCCTGGGGATTACTTTTTCCATTGATCTTTTGTTTTGCCTTGGATTTATGATTGTGGATAAGAGCTCATAGATTACAGTGCATGACCCTAAAACACTGCTGAAATGACGGAGCTTTTTAAGGTTTTCTAGCATACAAAACCCTGTCATTCTTAAAATAATTATGTGTTGGCTCAAATTTTCACTGCACTCAATATTTCTTTTCTCCTGCTATGTATTTATTCAGTTTCATTGATTTTTGTTTTGTTTTTGTCATTCATAGTTTTAAGTATAGATTTTTTATGAGCCGTGAAGCTTCACCACTGCCACCTACTGGGCAGCAAACACTACTGCAAGAAAGACCCACCTTGACCATCAAACTATTAACAAAAGACTTGAATGTTTTTTGTTTAATCTGATATATTGCAGTAACATGTTTTACAAATACACATTTTCATTTGATTTTATGAGATTTTAACCTGATTGATGCACCAATAAAGTTGATCTTTCTGAAGTTCACTTAAAACGTTGTCTGCATTGTATTTTACTGCACTATACACAACATTACTAAATCAAGGTGAAGCAAATATTGAATACCAAACAAAAACCCTTTAAGCTCAAGATCTCTTTTCAAAAAATGACCTGGCCAAGAGATCAGTGTGAAACAGTGATGAGAAATAAATACTCTTTAACTTTTTTAAAATATATATTTTATTTAAATATTCAGCTGAGTTTTATATATTTATAAACACAATTTGAATTAATTAAATTTAAAATTAATTTAAAGACAGCTCAAGAAGAAAGCCCTGAAGAAACAAATCCAAAATGACACATCTTATCTCCCTAACTTTATTTTAACTTGTAGGTTTTTTTACACAAAATGTTAAAAAATTATATTTAAATGCAGTAGATAAATGACCCTTACATGTGACAAAAATGTGTATAATTAGAATAACAAATTATCATATATGATCCTTCTGTTGGAGGAAAAAAATATCACAGGAGTTTGGAGATTTTAATGTGTTGAATCCAAAATATCAAATATTACAAAATAAGTTAGATGTCAAGACTTTTATATAATTTCTCAACAAAAAGAAGAAAGAAAAAGCTTTTAACAGAAGTTCTCATTCTAATTTTACCTTTATTTGTTTTATATTTTATATTGCAAGAAAATTACAATTTAAGCCATGACATGTTCTGGTTCAATGATTTATTTTCTAATGTTTCCTTCAAAATTATTAAATCAATCCATTTATGTAAGTTTTTTTCCCTTTACTTTACTTTACTTTACTTTACTTTACTTTACTTTACTTTACTTTACTTTACTTTTCAACATTGACTTCACAAGACTTTAATATTTGGCACTCCAAACAAAGCTTTGGTTTAAGTTCAATAATAAAGGAACGTATTGCTTCTAATTTATTATATATTGCACATTAATTCATTCCTCACTCCTCTAGCATAACGGAGTTTGAATTTGATTCATCGAAGCGGACTGTTTTCGTAGCGGAACTATTCTTCTGATCGTCAATAAACCCGGCCGGAAGGTTTAAACGGCGTACCAGTTAGCTGTCGCAGATTACAAATGACCCTGGAAAAAAAAATAACACGAAAATATGCGTAATTCGAGCAGATACTGAGGTAAATATTGTCTTTTATAAAAAATGAAGTATAAATTTATTAAATACATTAATTTTATTTGGGTTACGATAGTTTCTGCTATTTGTTAGCGTGTTTTCAGGTTTAGCCGGTCTTTTTTATGGTCATTTGTATCAGGTTCACAAATTTAAAAAAATCTAAATAATGTCTAACAATGTGTTGTTCATATCAGTATTTATTCTTTCATGAGTCGTAGCCTGTCCTTTCTGGTCCAGTATAATGTTATTTATTTATTTTTCTGTAGATGCTGTCTGCTGTGTTAAGAAGAAGCACCTTTGCAGCCCAGAGGGTAACAAACAAATTCCCAATGATCCTAAAAAAAAAAAAAAAAAAAAAAAGAAGCTAAATTGCGCACATATTAATATATCTTCAAAGCTAAATGTATATTTTTTTTAAACATGAATTTATTTGCAGGTTTTGCAGTGGGCACAACCTCCTCAAAGATGCTGGACCTCAACCCTGACAGGAGCTTCTGGTGGATCTGCTTTCTCCTGGCCCTCAAAGAGGGACTCGGGACACGTAAAACCTCCTCGTCTCGGTGGACTCCTCCGGACACAAACTCACGGCGCTTTGTTTGAGGTGAGAAGTCAGTGTTTCAGCTCTTCTGCGGTGAAGCTGAAGAAGCGAGCACCGCCTGAACCTCCTCCCCGAGAACTAGACCTGGTTCGCTACGACATGAAGCACTTGTGGGAAGGACCCAAACCCGCCCTTATCTTGGGGTTCGCCGGGCTCATCCCCTTCGTCTCCCCGACTTTGCTCATGGCTGTAACTGAGACCTACTACCCGGAGCTGGCTTACGCTCAGTTAGCGTACGCTGCCTCCATCATTTCTTTCCTGGGCGGAGCTCGGTGGGGATTTGCACTTCCTGAGAGCAGCCCAGCCAAACCTGACTGGATAAACCTGGCCAACAGTGTGGTTCCCTCCCTGTTAGCCTGGGTAGCCATGTTGATGTGCGACAACATTTTGCCTGCAACCACCATGGCCATCATGGGACTTGGAATCACACTGCATTACGATCTGTCTCTGCTGCCGACTTACCCCAGCTGGTTTAAAGCCCTGCGCACCGTTTTGACCATTGTGGCCTTCTTTTCTCTGCTTGGTACGCTCACGATTAATGGGGTTTTTCCAGAGAAGACCCTTTTCTGACGTGGACTACAGATTCCTTCTGTAAGGTTTTTGGCTCCTTTAAATTTTTGATGATTTAAAGATTTTGTTTCACGTAAACATGCCCCAAAATTATCTCTGCAGATGCAAAACACAAAAAGAAAATAGTTTGTGTTCCCCTTTTTAATTTGCTTTGGGTACAAATAAAGTGTTAATTCTTATTTAGTCTAATTGTTTTCTACATTGAGTCCTATTAGAAGCCTTTATTTAATGTGAAAACAATGATTTTTTTGAATAAGCAAGGTCTTATAAATTCTAGGAATTACCAAAGTGAAGGAATGTATCTGTTACATAAGAGGGGATCTAGTGAAACTGGAGCAGATACTCTACTTTTTTAGGGTCAGATTACAGCTGATACGATATAGCAACAGGTTTGAGAAAACCAGTAAAATATACTGAAACTTTAACTTCTAATTGAATACAACCGAAAACTCCACAAAAAACATAATTTTAATCACCTAATATACTGAATTTGTATATTGTATTTTTAACAATTAGCCATTTGCTCAACAAATAAGCTGATCTATTATTAATGGGTGTATAACACAGCTGGGATTACTCAGAGGAAAAGGTTATTACGCAACATCCAAAGTGGCTCAATCTCTTAGAGCCTCAGAAGGTCAACCACACAGGGTGGTAGGACAAGCTAATAAAGGGAACATTGAAGGCATTTCAACAATCATTCAAATCTGTTACATAACAAACAGCAAATAGCCTTTAAATAAATGTACTCATTGTTTTGTAAATGGTTTATTAATGTAAACACCATCATCCATGAACTAAATTTAGGAAAGCAAGGCAAGAAAATGGGGAGGAAGGAGAATCCACAGATATCTGAGAAGAACATAAGGCACATTTTTCTTTTTTTTTTTACTAGATGTGCAACAACATAAAGAAACATCTGTGTTTGCATTTCTGTAAATATATATATATATATATATATTTGCTTTATTATTGCACTTTTTTCCCCTCAAATTTCTGAGTGTTATTCCCTAGTGACACTTAACATATCATTAGGGTACCTGTATGAATATTGGGGAATATTACGACTTTTTATATTTTTGGTTTAATTGGCTTTAAAAAGGAAAAAACAACAGGTGGTGGCTTTAACTTTCTATCAGGTTACAATAAGGTGCATTTTGTGAAGATTGTTACATGAAGAGTTTGATATAAAAATACAATTTCCATTGAAACCCAAATTTACCCTCTGATGTGATTTAAAGCTTTTTCAACACAGATGTGTTGGTGTAAACAATCTGCATTTAAAAACATGCATTAGGCACACCCATGTTAGTGCTGCACAGTTTGAAATAACCTTCCTGTAGAACTACAAGGGTGGCTCCATTTGCATCCATTTAAGTTTAAACTTAAGTCATCTCAGGGTAAACACCTTATTAAAAAAAGAAAAAAGAAGGGAGGTGTGTTGAAATAATAAAAAATAAAATAAATCAAATAAACTGGTGGAAATGGACGGCTCTGCTTGCCTACTTCTGGATACCCAGGGCAGAGCGCGAGTACTCGTACACCACGTAGCTGATGCTCACAGCAGGTATGACCTTCATGAAATTGGGCAGGATGCCACGGTAAAGTCCAAAGAAGCCTTCTTTCTCCAGGATCTTCTTTACCATGCGACCCATCGGCATTTGCTCTGAGCCCTCGATGGAAGCTGAAACGAAAGAAGTCATAATGCGTGATAAAGACAACGGCTGTAAATATTCAACGAGTTTCTAAGATTTGAATCTAAACTAAAGTTTTAACATTTCTGTAGGTTTCTGAATCAACAAAACCAAACTATAAAGCATATTTACAGGGTTCCCATGGGTCCTTCAAATCCTTAAAAGTTTGCGAATAAGTTCAAGAACCTAGAAAGGTTTTGAAAACAGCCATAAATGACACGTCCTTCAAGGGTTTTTGGGTTTGAAATTTTACTCTGACGATGACCGCTGTCAACGTGTCATTGTTTCTTTGTTCAACCTTGTGTTTCGCAGTTAACATGCATAACAACAAGATTATTGTTGCATGCAATTTTGTCACTGGTGAATTGATGAATTGCCAGTCACATTGAGTCAGACTCAAAGTCTGTCCATGTAATGTGGATATGAATTTCTCGGTCAATATCAGACGATTGGCTCTTTTAAATGAAACCAGAGAGCGTTGACAGAGAGGAGAAGGTAGAAACCACTCAGCCTGCATCTGAAAATATGGATGGAGCCCTGATGCTATCACCAAATATATGTATTAGCTCAGCGCTACACATTCTCCTCTCTTCACTGAGGTTCTCCATCCACATGACAGAGAGGAGAATGCAAAAATGACTCAGCCTGCAACTGAAAATATGAATGGAGGACATCAGTTTAGCTTGTTAGTTTGTCGCGCTAGCACCAAGCTAATACATATAAGGCAATATAGCATTGGCGCTAGCGCGAAGGCTAACAGGCTAAGCTGAGGTTCTTCTTCCATGAAGCAGCTCTGTTGTCCTCCATCCATATTTTCAGTTGCAGTCTGAATCGTTTCTACCTTCTCCTCTCGGTCAACGCTCTGGTTTCATTTACAAGAGCCAATTGTCAGATATTGTCTGAGATTAACCTTCAGGGTGAATATAGCTCGCTCACACCGATGACCTATCTACGTCATCATTTACCCAGAATGCTTTGCCTGTAAATAAAATGGCTCAGTCCGTGTAAAAATATATATTTTAAAATTTACAAAACTAAACAGCCTACAGTATTTTTACAGTCTTTATTTTACAGTTAAAATAAATGTTTATCAAATAAAGTCTAATGTTACAACTAATCGTGGATCCCTTTAAGAACCCCCTACCATTTCAGACACTCCCACTCCAGCACATCTTCACAACAATGCATCGGGGGAGGGATGTTCTGTGAGGCAGGAGCTCAGCTGCAGACTGAGCTCTAGGGAGAAGCTTTGTACAAATAGGCGGAGCTTTAGGAAGCTCCACATGACTACCACAGGAGATTCAAGGATTTCTCAAACATCCATGAATGAGTCAAAGCAACACCCTGGGTATGTTTTTGATGAGTGAATGACATTATAACATGATATAAAGCTCACAATAGTTGATTTTGCGTAATACACACTCCCCCTTTAACCAAGGTGTGGAAACGCTGCATTAATGTAAAGCAGCAAAAGTTGTGTTTCTGCTTCACTTATATTTCCTGCTTTTTTTTAAATATTGCATCACCTCTTAGTAAAACCATATAACATACAACAATATTTAAAAATTTGCTTTAATGAGCAGATTAGATTTCATTTACCTTGTGCCTGCATGCGAGTACGGATCAGCGCCAGCGGGTAGCTCGCCAGCTGGCCACATGTGCTGGAGACGGTACCACAACCCAACAGCACCAGAACACCTGGGTTCGCCGTGTCTTTAGCGTATTTAGACAGCCAGAGGTTTTTTAAACTCTAATTAAAAAACAATTAGCACAAAAAGGGTCAGCATAGCAGTATCATATTTGACTAAAAGAAGAATTTGAAACCATTTAAATATATCCTGATGAGCAACAACGTACCTCGTAGACTGCCAGATCGATCCCAGCGTAGGGGATGATGCCCAGAATATTGGGAATGTAACCCTTGTAGAATGCCTTTACCCCCTCACGCTTCAGGATTTTCTTGGCACAGTCAAACATTCCTGAGTATTGTCCAGTTTTCCTCAACGTCAGACGGGTTTTCATTACCTGAAAAGACAAAAGATGAGATAAAGCTTTTGTGCCATTTTCACTGGTTTTAGATTCCTTTTGAAGTACTTTAAATTTGTCACCAGTACTATGCTTGGTTTTATCTAAAATGAATAATCATCAACTAATTTATGCTCATTTTTGAGTATAAAATAAGATGTCTGATTCAGTAATCTCAGGGCTGCATTAAGAGTACTGTGCAACCAGCAGTTGCTACATCCTTGCAGCAAGAGGCTATGTCTAATTGTAAGCCACCTAATGATCTGATTGAGAGGCTGGCACCGCTAACTGAGAGGCCAGCACTGGCAAATGAAGAGGAGACCATTCATTTGCCACTAGCATGCCTAGGCTGCTCACCTGTTAGACACAAATGTTTTTGAATAAAGAAATTTTCCTCTATAAACTAAACTTGCTCTAAAAAGACCCAACATAGTTGTGACTTTTCTCATAATTCGGCAAAAGATATAAAAAAAACCACTACCATCAACCAATAGACAAAGACATCTGCTAATTCAGGTGGTAACTAAAGCAGTCTGCTGCACAGTTATATGTTTTATGTTTAATATTAATGCTTGACGTCATGTTGAACAGTAAATTCTGTTTAAGGAACACCTGTCAGTGCATGTCACTTATAGGTTTTATATGTCAACTATTTTTGTTGAGAAAGTTTTCTTTATTCAAAAAAGTTTGTCTAATAAAGTAGGTGAGCAACCTAGGAATGCTAGTTGCTAGCCTCTCCAATGCTAACGCCAACTTATCCACGCTAGTTGCTAGCCTCTCCAATGCTAACGCCAACTTATCCACGCTAGTCGTTAGCCTCTCCAATGCTAACGCCAACTTATCCACGCTAGTCGTTAGCCTCTCCAATGCGAACACCAACTTATCCACGCTAGTCGTTAGCCTCTCCAATGCTAACGCCAACTTATCCACGCTAGTCGTTAGCCTCTCCAATGCTAACGCCAACTTATCCATGCTAGTCGCTAGCCTCTCCAATACCAACACCAGCTTATCCATGCTAGTTGTTAGCCTCTCCGATGCTAACGCCAACTTATCCACGCTAGTCGTTAGCCTCTCTAATGCTAACGCCAACTTATCCATGCTAGTTGTTAGCCTCTCCGATGCTAACGCCAACTTATCCATGCTAGTCGCTAGCCTCTCCAATGCTAACACCAGCTTATCCATGCTAGTTGTTAGCCTCTTCGATGCTAATGCAAAAAATAGTCTCATTCTCATTTGCCAGTGTCAGCCTCTCAATTACGCAGTGGTCTTAATTTTGGCCCCGTATCGCGCCATAGTTTACAGCTTAATATGAAACAAATGAAGATCTGCACTTTTCAGATTAAAATGATTAAAATAGTAGAGATGAATTGTTAGTTTAAGTGGCATTTAAATGTTTTGTTATTTGTAGAAGCTACACTTCTACGCACCTCCATGGGGTAAATGGCTGTTTGCGCTGTGGCTCCAGCCAGCGATCCTGCCATGAACCTCTCATGGGTCTTGACTTTCCCTGGTTCACTGGACAGCAGCTTCTTATACTGATGAGACACAGACACATTAAAAGACATTAAAAGACCACAGAATATTTTGAGTACTTGAACAAGACAGTCCAGAGGAGTGTAAAGTATTCACCTGTTCATAAGCCATGAATTTAATAGCCGTCTCGGGAGCAATCTTTAGGACGTTAATACCATTTCCTCTCCACAAAGATGACAATCCGCCTTCCTTTAACATTTGCTTAAAACCACCCACCAGGCTGATTTTGTTGCTCTTTGAAGAGTGAACCTGAAAATAAAAACAAAAAAAAAAACATTTGTACTGTTCAATCACAACCTTTACAGGAAAATCTCTTTCAAGCAGCAGGTAAAATATAAATTTTAATTAAAAATAACCTAGAAAATCAAATGATACTACAAATAATCTATGTATGGTTTGTTCTTTTTTCAGTTTAAAAATAAAATTGCAAAAAGACAACAACCATGTTGTTATTTTGTTTTTCCCATTTTCACAACCTAAATGGAAAAATGGAAAATCGAAATAAATTAGAAATACAGCGTTTGATTTTTGCTTTAGCTATTTAAATCCAAAACAAAATACAAGGTTTTTGTTTTAATATGTGGCGATGCAGAAAATGATGGAAGTCACTTAAGAAGATGAATTTACTGTGGCTGGAAGACTGCTTTAAAAAATGGAAACCAATCCAAATATATTGGCAACGGCTGCACTTAAATCCGATTCTGCATAACTTTAAATACTAGAGCAAATAAAATAGCTCTCAAGTTGCATCGACTTTTTCTAAAAAGACATTTTCTGAAGGGAAAACATGAAAACGTTCATGCAGTGATGATTTCTGGTTCCGGCAGAAAGTAACAAATGGTGCACTAACAATATAAAAGGTTGTCTTTGCATTAATTATTTAAGTGAAGAAAAAAATGCAGCCTTTTTCAAATTTGCAATTGTCATTTTTCTAATTTAGTTTTAATACGAAAAAAAAAACAAAAAAAACCCACTAGATTATTTGTTTTTTGTGAAACGGAAAAAGATTACAAACTATGTCCAGATCAACATTCTAATAGATTAATGATGAAATCTGTAACAACTGGACCATAAAAGACACCTAAATATAAAGCTGAAGATTAAAAAATAAAAAAAGTAACATAAATGTTGCCCCACCTGCATGAAGACCTTCATTCTGTCCAGGGGGGCGGTCCCTGTGCGGGACACAGCACCCGCCATGGCCCCCGCTGCCAGCTGCCTCCACCACACACCCGTCGTCTTCTCCTCCTCTGTGAACTCGTCTGGGATGGTGAGGCTGTCACCGATGTCCAGAACCTAGAAACAGCACGTTCAGTCAGTTCATTTCTTTTTTTATTTGCTTTATCAGATGAGGAGATGTGATATTTTAAAAAGTAAAAATGAAATTCTGCGGCAGGTTCCTACAGCTTAAGGAAAGTTAAATTTAAGACCTCTTCAATGCCACTTGAAATGAAATTTAAGATAAATTACACAATAAACACAAATGAAAAAAACAAATGTTTATTTTAACACAAAAAACTAGCTGCAGTTAAAACAAAAAGTTTAACTAAATGAATGTTACCAATTATTTTATTTTTAAGACAAATCACAACTACAATGTGTTAATATTTACGACCTCTGAAAAATTGATTTAAGACATTTTAAGGATAATTAAGGCCTTTTTTTTTTGATTGCCTTTTAAGACTTTTAAAGGATCTGATGGAACCCTGTGAGAAGTGAGCAAAGCTTCACCTTGAACCTAATGCCTCACAGGACAGAACACACGTCCTCGTCCAAAACCTTACATAAGTACAGATCAGTGATGCGGCATTCCTTACATCACTGCACGCCACTGGTGAGCTCCATCAAATTTACACTTAAATGCTTTTTCTTTTCTTTTTTATGCTCAATGAAAAGCATCAAAAAGAAGGCTTGGACAACTTTAAACAAAACTGTTAATGTCTCATTTTTGTGTGAAGGCCCTGTCACACTATAATGTTTTAGACTAATAAAAGTTAGATATTTGATGAATTTGTTAGCATTAGAGAAAAGTGGGAAATCCATATCGGACGTTAATATCGGCCTAGTTTTACATATCGGACCAATACCGATATTCTAAAAAATAACAAATATCGTCCGATACCAATATGAATGCTGATATATCATGCATTCTTAATAATTTGCTTAATAAATGGTCTTTGTATATTCTTAAACCCAACAAACATCACTTGTTTATGACAAACAAATATAGCCGTTTCCCAGAACAGTTTCAGGTCACTTTTTTCCCCCTCACCAAGTCTCCCATTAGCACGATGCTAACGATGAACCCAAGTCATCGCCGACACATTCTGTTCAACCTACCATATCAACCTCCACCTCGTAGAGCCCCCCATCGTCTTCAAGTTCGAGGAAAAACCAGTTCGCTTGTTGCTGCCGAGGCTGCAGCAGAGCCATGGCTGCCCCAAAAGCCTCTGTTCAGACTGCAGAACGGTCCCGGTGCGATAAACACCTAAAGATCTGCCGCAGGGTTCTAGACGCTCGCAGAGCTAAACGTTGTTTTCCAGACTGAGCAGCCACCTGCAGCTCGAACACCTCAGGTGACGAGAAGTTCTACCTGCCATCAGCTTCTCATCTCAGCTCCTCTGCTCTCCACCTGTTTTACTTTCCTTGCCTCATCCCTTCCAAATCCCAGTGACGAGCTAATCGGCGCAGAGCTGAAATTAGCTCGTCTCGGCTGAGTTTAGAAACCACAAAGTCATTTATCCACCGAGGCTGAGCCGGGGGAACAGTGTTAGAAAACGCCACAGATTAGCCTGAGACAGAGAAAGGCTCTGTTTCTGGCATGCCACTGAAGCACAGGTTTTAAAGTTTTACTACGTTAAAAAGATGCAGAAATTTAGAATAATAAACTCTTCAGTTTCCTACTTTCAACCCATCCCGTGGTATTTTTCTAAGGACATGAATGAATCCAACTTGTTGACCCAGAGGAGCTGATTTGCTGACAAAAGTCTCTCAAATCCAACATCAGCTTGAGTCATCATTTACACTTTTACGTTTTTCGTTGCACAACTCGTTCCACAGTTTTTGTACTAGTTTAACATTTCATATATCAAGATGTTCAGCTCCTTCAGGACATTCCGACTATGACTTTTGCTGTTTCAACAACTACTTTTTCAGCCACTTTTTTCTCATTGAAAATGAATGGAGCCGTCTTCTGCATCGTTTAAACCAGAGGTTCTCAAACTGGGGTCCGCGAGAGGTATCTTGGGGGTCCTCAAAAAATTTCACTAAATTGGAAATATGGTTTTAATTTTTAAAAATGCATGGAGAACAATGAACTAATAAAACAAACATACAACAACTAATTTTTCGCTTTTTTTGCTACTTTCAACAAACGTCAGCGGTTCTAATTAAATCCACTTGAACAGTTTTGCTATTAAATATTTTCAGCTTCTTCAACAATAAGCATTCGCACTGTATATACCCAGGAAATGCACATTTTGAAGACATGCACCCTCCTTCCTTACCGTGGAGTGTTTCCAGTAGCGGATGATCTCCTGCAGGCTGGTGGCCGGGTTAAACAGAAAGTGCTCCCTCCATTCGGTCCAGTCCACTGTCATGGTGCCATCAGTGTCAATACTGCAGCACACAAAGACACACTCTAATTTAAAACCTGAACTTTTAATAAAAGATGCAAAACAGCTGCATAACTTAAGTTTGAAGTGAATTAGTTTTAATAAACTTTGTAAATTCTGCTCATTACCAAACCTTGCGCAAGTATGCAAGTCTTAAAAGTGTTTGCTATGTGTGCATCTTTAGTTTTAAACTATGAACATGCTGTGAGGCATTCACACTGATAACTTTCAGCTGAGATAACCATGATTGTGCAGAATTATTATAGTTCAGCAGTCACGCAAACAGGTAGGATTTTACCATAAAGCCAGTTAAAGTTTGGGAGAAGTTAAAGAACACAAACAAGATTTAGGACAAATAAAATGTAATTTTGAGTTTCTTTATAGTATCTCTTGATCCTTTCATTTAATTGCTTCTTGTGTCAGTTTAACAGACTGTCACCCAATCAATTAGATTGTGATTTTTGTCTGACTCACTGCTGTGCACATCCGGCTCTACAGCTCGTGCCGCCCTTTGCATGTGCAGCTTCACGCTTTGCTTGTGCAAACACAGCACAGACAGTGGAATCTCTATGCAGTGAGAAAACATTTGCAAATTCTCATCGCATCAGAAGATAAACCTCTTTAAACTGAGACCGGACTGTTTCTGTCCGGACGTTCTACAGATGAACAAAATGACTGACATGAACCCGCTTCTCAACAGGTCTCAGCCTCAGGTGTTGTATTTAAACCGGGTTTAGCAGCATGTAAAGTGTATTTTTCATGATTAAAAGCATTTAGCAGAACTTTACATCCATCATCTCAAGGTTGAGCTCAAAGCTCAAACATGAAGGCAGCTAAATTCACAGTAACATGTTCATCCTCACCAACATTATTGTGTGAAAATCCATTTATCTGCACTTATCTCTTTTTTAATCTATATATCAAAATTTTCAGCTCCTTCAGGACATTCCAGCTATGACTTTTGGTATTTCAGTAATTCATTTTATTTTTTAACATTTAGCTCTTTTAACTATTTTTTAGCTTCTCCGCCCCTATTCCCCTGCACGTATCTCCAGTCAGCTGATCGGTGGCTTTTTAAAGTACCGAGGACTATAAGTGAACTCTCAGAGGGGATCAAAAGTTTTGTTGCTGCTCTGAAATGAGCTACCCCAGGAAGGCCTCCTTGTTGCCTGTTTTTAAAAACAATTCTTAAAACTTATTTCTATTCACTGGATTTTTAACCTAGCATGAGACCTTGTTTTAGCTGTTTTTGCTTGTTTTTATTGTTGATTTGTTTTATTGTTCTTGGACCCTATGTTCAGCATTAGGGGTGTAAATCAGCAGCTTTATCACGATACCATATTACATCGATATGTTTCGATGACGATTCGATAGTTCTCGATATCACAAAGTCTGTCACGATATGATTTCGATTCAATTCAATTCACATGTCTGCTATCGATATAATGCGATGTGATTTTTGTTCTCATTAAAAGTTAATTTGTGCTAATTTTAGCTTCCTTCAGCTTGTTTTGTCAAAGTGGCTTTTTTCCGCTCTTTTCAGTAATTCTGCTAATTTCATTCTTTGTGCTTCTCTCAGCTTATTTATGCTAATATATGCTTTTCATGTTTCTTTCATCTGTTTTCTGCAATTGAAACTACTTTTTAGCTATTTTATTGTTAGCCTTTGTCATCTAAATTCACCTTTTTGTGATCATTTCAGCTGCTAGGCCTTTTTTGGCTACTTTTCTGCTATTTTTAGCTTTTTTGGCTTTTTCACAACAAATTGCATTTTTTTCTAAACTTATATTCTTATTTTCTGCAAAAAATATTTTAGCATTAAAAACTGAATTTTTGCAGAAAATGTAAATTGTCTAATTACTTGTTTAAATGAGTGAAATACTGTTTTGTAATAATGTTATTATATAAAAAGCTACATTAAAATACATAAACTACAACCAGCTGTACTTCTGTTTTCAGTCACTGATGCAAATAATTCAATTAAATGAATCAACTTTATCATTTCACTCCTGTAGTCTTTAATGATCCTGAATGAGCTGCGTTTGAATTTTACATTAATAAAATTGCAAGAGAAGATTTTAATAGTTGTTTAGTAAAAACACTTTTCTTAGTATTAGTCAGCCGTATGTGTGACCAGCTCTTTATCATGTGACCCCCCCACCCCCACTTATCAGTCCCTCACACGGGTCTCCACCTTTAAATCCTGTTGCTTTCTTTACACTTTCAGTTTGAGTTTACGACGCATTTTGTTCGTTCTTTAACTCCACAAATGTTCTCAGCAGAGCCACTTGATCGGCGAAGACATTTTTTGTCTGCAGAACTACAAGCTGAAATACCTATGAAGGATTTTATTTGCGTCCTCGACACTGATGTCCATCCCCAGATCTGAGAGCGACTGCTTTATCTCCATGTAGTCTATGGTGCCTGGTAAAAAAACAACAAAAAACAAAGCTTTAGATGCTCAACATTTAACTTTTTTAACTAGAGTCAAGCTCATGGTGTTGAACCGTACCATCATTGTTTTTGTCCAAGCTTTTGAAAGTCAGGAGTAGCTTCTTCTCGTGGTCCTTCAGGTACTTGGAGAACTCCTCGAAGTTGAGCGAATCGTCTTTGTTCTCGTCTCCGGAGGAAATGATTTTCTGAGGGGAGAAAAAAAGGGAAAAAAAAAATCTTATCAGTCAGGCTTGTTGAAGTGGTCGTCTCGAGCGTGTTGGCAGCCGGGTGTCTGACCTCCTGAAGAGGTTTGAGTTCTGCTGCAAATGGAGATGAACTGATCATTTCTTCTTCAAGCAGCAGCTGCTTGGTTCTGCCACTAGGGGGCAGAAGAACGGGAAGATTTGCTTCTTTTTTATCTACACTTCCTTTGTGCCCTCATTACCACTACACAACAGATTTTAGGTTTGTTGCTTTTGTTTTAAAATGTTCAGCTTTGCTTTAATTTAATATTTCACATTTAAACTAAATGAAAATTATTAACGTCTTAATAGATTAGTTTATGAAGCAGTCAGTGGATGGTTTTATGGCAGCTTATCGTATCAGTGGGAGTAAAACAGAAACTCTATCAAAGCAGTGACCTCTCCTAACATCTCCTCCTGACTTCAGGAGAGTCACATTATCTGATCAGAAAAGCCACAGCCCACCAGATTAGTTCATAGTTCGAACTTTAAAGGGGACAAAATCCACTTTCTTAGCTGTTAAATACATTTTGTTGTAGACTTGAAGTCTCTATGAGTGCAGAAAAGTTTAATTTAGTCTCTCCTGGTGCTGCAAAGATTTATTTAATATTCTGTTTGGGTCATATTTTTCAACCTGTTCAGTTTTCTCTATTGTCTGGCAGGTGTGAAACTAAAGGCCTGCAGGCCAAATGTGGCCCGCTGGTGACTCCCGTCTGGCCCGCCAAAAAATCTTTTATTTTTTACTTAATATGAAAATTGTTTAGTGTTATTACTTAGGGTTTAACTGCAACATATTTGTGCAAAAATAACGTCAGGTGACGAGTCTCCGATTTCTTTTTCTGCATTGTAGACTCCAGCGGGAAGAACCCCCCTGTAGTGACGTATATTGCAGCTGGAGGGGTTTCCCAGGAGTTTGGCACAGTGTGTCTCAAGGGGCTATGAAAGGTGTGTGCGAAAACGATGCCCAACAAGGGGAAGGGACATCTATAGATTGATTGAAATTAAATGAAAGATTGTTTGCCAAATTAAATTGTGCTTCTCCTAATTTTTCAAAAGCACTGAAGAGCTACTTTAAATGAGCTCAGGAGCTACCGATTGGAGAACCCCGGTCTAGAGTTTTTTGGGGAAAAGTTAATTTAATAATTTAGCGGCACGACGGCTCAGTGGTTAGCGCAGATGCCTCACAGCAAGAAGGTCCTGGGTTCGATCCCAGGTTAGGAACTGGGATCTTTCTGTGCGGAGTTTGCATGTTCTCTCCGTGCTAGCGTGGGTTTTCTCCGGGTACTCAGGTTTCTCCCACCCCTAAAAACATGTACAATAGGTTGCCTTCAGGCTCAGGCCTCCCTTGAAAAAGAGATCTGAGATCTCAACGGGACTTGCCTGGTTAAATAACGGTAAATAAAATAAATGATTCAACAAATTCAACACATAAATTTATACCGTTATACAGCCCCGATCTGTATTTACTCTAAACTGATTTGTGTTCAAATTTTCCTTTAGGATCGTAGATGAGAATTTTCATGAATATCTAAGCTGAGCTTGTTGAATTTGCACAATTACAATTTTCACAGCAACCTCAGCGTTTATCCAGTTACCTGTGACCTAGAAGAGCTAGGCTTTGCTATCCGCATTTGTGATAAATTTATAATTACGAAATTGATTAACAAATTTTCTGTTAAGAGCTTTTAATTGTAAATAAAACGTTTCTTAATTGCTAGAAAACGTAACCCCCTCTCTTAAACAGGAGCGGACCGGTCTGGAAGCCGGAGGGGCGGGGCTTGAAGCATCCTAAAGAACACTAACAAAACCAGCTGAGCCTGTAAGCCTTTCTAAAGAAAAACCAGATTTCTAGATACAAATGCAAAACCAAAAACAACAGCTTCTAAAAGGTGACTTTTCAGCGTTTCTGCAGAATCAGGTAAAGCTTGTTTCCACTAACTTGTTTTCTCTTGTTTATTGTTGCTTTTTCATTTAAATTACCTCCTAAACAAAAGCCTTTAACATGTTGGATTCCAACCAAACATGCAGGAGCAGTTTTACAATGCCTGCCTTGCTCCGGGGCATCGCTGCAGAGAAGTTAAAAACTTTTTGATTTAAAATGGAAGCGCAGATGATGAAGCTGCTTCTGTTTTCCAGTTTAAAGTGTTTAAAGTTTGTATATTGGGAAAAGTTTAAATCTTCTGATCCATCACAACCTGCTGGCAGCAAATGTGACTGAATGCTTCAAACTGACCTCAGGTTCAGGAACATTTCTAAAAAGGTTTTAAGTTTAATACTTTTAATTGATTTTAAAGTGTTCTCTGTGTGTTGCTGAATGAAGTGATGTGCATTAGGATGGGTAGTGAATGGGCCAAGCTTCTGAGTCCTTTTACTTGAATCTAATTCATGTTGAGAAAAAGCAACCATTCATTTCATTTCATTTGGAAACACTTCAGATTTTCTCCCCAGTTGAACGCACAAATGACTTTTTTTTTTCCTCTACCTGAACTGCCCCAGTCCCAGTTTGGATGCCCATCGCAGCCAGGCCTTCCCTCAGCTCGGAAATGTCCACCTTCCCATCCTTGTTGGTGTCCAGTTTGGCGAACAGCTCCTCGTACGTCTTCGTCGCATCTTCTGCGCACCGACAGTCCGTGAAAAGCAGCTTCCTCACGACTGGATACATTGTTGGAAACAGGGGAAATAAAAAAATAAATAAATAAAACCCCCGCAGAGGCCTGCAGAGCTCCACACACACACTGAACAATTAGCTAACACCGCTCCGGGAAACGATTCCGACCCGACTTTCTGTTTGTGGCACTTCTGGTTTTACGCAGCGGGACACATAAGGATATCCGCGGTGCAGTTTGGAGAGGAAGTGGCACAAAATCCTCCTGAGTAAAAATAAAACAGTAAACGATGAGGTTGTAGTAAAAGAAAAAAAAGTTGCAGAAAGCTGGGTTCGGATGAGGTAGGCTGGCAGAAAGGGTGGAGACATCAGCTCGGTTCTGTAGGAAGACCTCCTTCTTTTACTGCGCTCTCGCACACACACACACACACACACACACGCGCGCGCGCGCACAGACACACCCATCTGTGAAGCAACCGCTGGGCCTGGAGTTTTTGTTCCTTCACATGTTTCACATGTGGACTTATTTCATGTCAAAAGCTCAATAAAATTATTTATCCATTTATTGTAAACTTCATGGTTGTCTGTGTGGTTTTAATTTCCCTAAACGACTGCTTATACGTGTGTACGTGTAATATAATCCCGCCCTGTAGTGGGCTCTGTGGTTCAAAGTCGATGTTTTTTTTTTTTTTGGTTCAAAGTCAGTGTGAGTAATCAGATTTAGATCGTTGAGTTATAGCCGAGGAATGTGCCCCCCCCCTCCAAAATACACACAACCACCCCCTGCAAAATGCATCCCGTGAAAGTCCAGTGGAAGAATTTTATTTATTCATTTCTGGTGTGTACGTGTGGTGTACGCTTCAAAATCAAATTCACGAATATACTTTAAACACTCAAAAAAAAAAAAAAAATTTCAGGCTGGCATTCATTGAATTTATTAATTTATTTACAGTTTTGAAGAGAAACCTGATTATATTGCAATGTCCTGTTCAGACCACTAGGTGGCGACAAATTCCACTTTATCCTTTTTTTATTTAAAATATCTTTACAAATGCAGACATACAAATACAAAGAGTGAACAAAAAAAAACCCAAAAACATAATAATTAACAAAGTATGCCAGGGGTATAGGCTTCCACAGTAAATATACATTTAGTACAAAAAAGCACTATGATAAACTAAATATTTTAATCTACAGCATTCATTTAAAGCTATTCTATTTGTAGCTGCATTTAGAAATAGTATATAAATATAGTTCGATTTCTTTACCCAAAACGGAAAAAAAGTAGTAAAGATAATGACAAACTATTTGTGAATATGAAATTTGCCAAATATTATAATTGGATTATACTTCTTCTGTTTAGATTAGTATTCTTTTCACGAAAACCAAACATATTATACTCATAGGTTAATGAAATTTAGTATCAATATTACAAATTATAAATTTGTTACTCCAAAATGTCATTGTGATATGACAATTCCAACATAAATGACAGATGTTTTCTGGATGCTTTTTGGAATAAAAAAAAACTTTTAAAAGTTGGGGTTTATATTCCATAATACACAGATTTGTGGAATATATTCTGTGTAACAATTCAAAGTGTTTTTATTTATTTATTTATTTTCACTTGTGATCTGTACAGAATGTTTGCCGCCGTTTTCTGATTGACCGCCAGGGGGCGACGGAGATGGGAAGGCGGGCTTTATTTTGAAGCGTATCCAGCTTGAAGTCGTCATTACTTCATATCCGGTAAATCAGCAAATAATTCAAAGTAAAGTGTAGAAAGGCTGATAAGTTTCCAAACATATTGCAACTTTGAAAAATATATTTAGTAAGAGAACATATAGTAATATATATATTTTTTCCGGGTTATATGCAATTGCAAAAATATGCTATGTGGAATTTGCTGGTAGCCGTAAAAAGTTTTATTCTGCTTTTAGTTTGAAATCCCCCAACAAGAAGCGGTTGTTTTTTTCCACTTTAGTGAGTTTTGATCGCTGACGGTCTGTTGTTATCAGTAGCTTCACCATCCTCCCACAACACTACGGCTGAGCCAGAAAGACACAATGATTCTGTAATGCCAACGAGAGCATCTCCTGGGCGGCACTGAGACCGGTGTATGGATCTAATGATGATGAAAAAGAAGAAATTTAAGTTCAGGGTGGATTTTGATCTGGACGAGCTGTCGTCGGTCCCCTTCGTTAACGGTGTCCTCTTCTGTAAAGTCAGGCTGCTGGACGGCGGCTTCTCCGAGGAGTCTTCGAGGTAAAAAAAAAAAAAAAAAAAAAGAAAGAAAAGAAAAGAAAAAAATCTTAAATGAACCCCCAAGACCCCAAACCTCTGCTACTGACTTTGCAGGTTAAGCTAGTTGTGTGGTTTTACTCTGTAAATAATGCTAAAAGCTAACTAGCTGGAAATGCTACACGACGTTTATTATTGTTTTGTTTTGATCAGACCTGTCAGTGTTAATTACAAGTTCAGCAGCTCTGCATGACATTACTTCTTAGTCAAAACAATAACATTTAATGTGACCAAATAACCCACAGTGCTATAAGTTAGCTCCCACTAAAGCCAACATCTGGTTGTATTTTTAAATGTAGATTATTCGGAAACAAACAGTACCTTTGTTCTTTTTGGGGGCCCTTTAATTTAGTTCTGTCACCATTATATTAACATATTTTATCTGCTGAAAGCATAACTAAAATAACCTTATACTCCCAAGCCCTGTTTATCATTTGCTTTGTGTAGTCTAGCGGTCATTTGTTCATGAAAGTATGGTCAACATGACAGCAGTTTGCACAGAACAAATCTAAATTAGGGAAATTGGCCCACTTGAACACTCTTTTTTTCTTTTCTTCTTCTTTCTTTAAAACATGTTTTTGTCTTGTTGGATATTGTTCATGTAAAATATAGATATTTTTTTCTTCAGAGGTAAGTTTTAAAGTATCTATAAGTCACATAAAAATAGATGTTTAATACTACAAATTAGGGCTGGGCGATACGGCCCCCCAAAAAAGTCTCCAAATTTATTCGCCCAACCTTAGTACAAATTTAAATAACAATTTAACCTT
This sequence comes from Anablepsoides rubrolineatus, assembly GCA_031762495.1. Taxonomy (NCBI): domain Eukaryota; kingdom Metazoa; phylum Chordata; class Actinopteri; order Cyprinodontiformes; family Rivulidae; genus Anablepsoides; species Anablepsoides rubrolineatus. The sequence continues at coordinate 4,636,302 of JARVGW010000427.1, read as the reverse complement.
ATCTCTTGTTTCAATTAGGGGTGCACTGCCGATTTCCTTACTATTGGGAGATCGGAGAATAATAGATTGGCCAATCCTTAGATAAGATCGGCAGAAAAGATCAAATTTTCTACCTCCACAAAGGTCTGAAAATCAGCCACTATCCCCTTTTGCTCTGCTGTGAACACTACTGTCCAGTTAAACAAGTTTGCATTGTTTCAAAGGTATTTTTTAAAGCATTTCAGTAAAATAATACTTGAACATTGAGGTTTTATTATGACTTTATAACACCTGACAGTGTCAGCTTTTAAAAAAAAAAATCAGTATTGGCCAAAATCGGAATCAGTGCACCCCTAGTTTTAACAGCTGGATTTTTGTAGGCTGAGTTATTTATATTAGGCTGTGATTAAGTGTAAAAACTTTCAAGCAAACAAGGTTCAAATATGATGAAAGTTAATGAATGCATGGCTTAAATGTGACCCATCACATTAAACTGAGGCTTAAGTTAAATTTTCAGATTCCTGCTTTTTAAGCTTCATTTTGTTACCTGGATCATCCTGATATCACGAGCAGTTCCAGAGATATGACTTCATTTGTTTTCCTAAACAGGATAACTCACGATATTTGGTCTGAATTCTATTTTTAGGTTTTTCTATTGAGGAATATTTGATGTCATTTTAAAAAGGAAACCTCAAACTCAAACAGCTTTTCACGGTCTAAAAGTCGTTTCTGTTCTAGTTTATTCTTGTCTAAGCCACAAAGTTAGAGTATCACACTGTCTTGTAATAAAAAATATAAATTATAAACGGTTTTAAAATAACCCATATTGATCACAAAAAGTGATGACCATGAAGGGCACAGCAGGTTTAAAATGATTAGCAAGCATTGCAGGAGGGAAAGCGACGCTGAGAAATATCAAGATAAAATGCCCGTGTTAACTCACAGTAAGAGTCTTTGTTTCAAGGAGTGGTGAGATAATATTCCAGCCGCTGGCTGCAGGAGGAAATGACCTATAGCCATTATTCAGCATGACCCTGGACTCACTGAGTCATGCTGGAGTTGGTTTTGCTGACACAAATGACACAATCCAAGTCTCTTTTGCTCTAAGCAGTTTTATTCTGTCTCTTGGAAATGAGATTGGTTTTATCACTGGATGAAAAGGGAAGCGTTATGAAGTGATGCTGTGGGGATGGATGATTATAACAAATCTTCTGTTTGCTCCAAAGAAAGTGATTTAGTAAAAGAAAAACTTAATCCAATGTGCTGGAAGTTTTCGATGTTTATAGTGTACTTGTAGCAGAGTTGTAAGGTAACTAAGTACAAATACTGTTTTTATATATATATATATGTATGTGCTGAAAAAGGTAGACTAGTGCATCCTAAATTTTTTAACATTTTTATATGACATTATAGTCATTTTGGCCTTTAGAAAAATGTTTTTTGATGGTGTCACCTCCCAATAAATGTCATTTTGGAAAATCTAGCCACTCATTTTTACTCAATACTTTTAATACTTAAGTACATTTTATGTCAGAAATTTATTTTTGATACTTAAGTACAAAAAGATACTTTAAGACTTTGTTTTACTCAAGTAATATTCTTAGAGGAGACTTGAACTTTTACCAAAGTAATTTTATGGTAAGATACTTTAAGGTACTTTATACAACACTGCCTTGTAGCCTAGTAAAAATCAGCCCCTTTTTCTATGCTTTGCTTCATACAGAGGGTCTGGACTCTCGGCTGTTGAGAAACACTTTCTTACTGGAGGCGTGGACTCTGTTGAAGTTTAAAAAGATTGGATCTGATTTACTCAATCGCTAATGTTTGGCTGTGACGTATGTAGTGCGCCAGCTCAACCGTGAAGGAAGCTAAGCTAAGAAGCTAACTGGAAATTGTGTGCGCCGTAAACAACCACCTGGGAAGAGAGAAACATCGAGTTGAACAAGATGGCTGTAAATGATGCTGCAGGATTTGTGAGACAAATTTAAATTAAATTGGACGCTTTGTCAACACAGACTGGCTTCATTCACTTCCTCCGCTGCCATTGCTAAACTACAGGCGGACTGAAACGGTGTAGAAAATTGACAACTCCTCTATCTGTTTGGTGATTGGCCTAGTTGAAAATGTCTATGGGAGAAATCCCAGACGAAGCAGAGTAGGTAAACTGTAGGAAAGCAAGGGCCAGGCTAGTGTCGGTGAAGTGGAGGAAAGTTTACATCGTTGCCTCGCTTCTTTTGCATCAACTCGTTACCTCCGATTTTCTCTTCACGTGCATTTATTTAAAAGTCAGGTTTTAAACTGGTTTGTAAGCTCTGACATTTTTGCAGGAGATTTCTGTAAAGAATGTGGATTCTTTTCTTTCTGCTGCAGGCTTTTTTAAACTGAAAGCTCTGGGTGCAGCTGCCTTTAAACGCGAGAGCAGCTGTGCAGTTTAACAAGATATCTGAACCATGCAGAGAGACAGGAGGGGATGGCCTCAGCTTGTGCTTTAAACTAGACTTACCCACACTGGCTAATAGGATTTTGCTGTTTAGTGAAGTGCTGAGAGCCACAGTGCACAAAGTCGAGCCAAACGTCCCAAAGCATGCAGCGTCCAGCTCGATGGGAGTTCCCTCTCCGTCTCTGGGGCTTTGCTTTTGGAAATGTAACAACCTCCAGATGAAATCAGCATTTGTTAAACATTAGTCATACATCTGCTGCTTTGTTTTGAGGCAACGACACAAAGCAGAACGCACACGCCCTCTAATGCCTTTAAATTCGTTTTCTTTAGATTTTCTTTTAGTTCTCTCAGTCACATTTTCAAATCTAAAGTTTTTCAGTTTACATACTTGTGGAGTTATTTTTAATTTGTACCATACTAAAAGGGAGTATGAGGGCAGTTTATGCATGAAAGCAGCAAAATATATGGTCTGACTGTACGAACAGACTGGAGTTGGTAAGGTGAGTGGGAGAAGTAGAGGACGCCAGTAAAAGTGAGGCCATCTGTGGCATCGTAATTCTGCCCACGCACGCTCTTTCTCTTTCACTTTGTCTCATCATTTTGGCTGAGAGCAGCCTGCAACTCGCGTGCAGTTTAACCTCAAGATGGAGGAGGATGTGTGTGTGTGTGTAGCGTTTCTGCTATTATAACCCATAAATTAAGTCATAAGTCATGCGAATCAATTGACGCAAAACGAGCTGCACGTTATTCAGCTGTTTTGTTAACTACTTAGGATTACATAAGCTTGAGTTGGCTGCTTGAATTCATAAGTATTTTAATATCATAGTCGTTCAGTTTCTGTGGTTTTCTTTCGTGACGTGTGATGGAGATGGTGACAGAAAAACAACAACATAAAATCAAGTCCCACAGCAGTAAAAAGAAGCAATCCAGGATGCAAAAATCAAAGGTCACGACTAAGGTTGGGGATATTGGCAAAAAAAAAAAAAAGATCACAATTAATTGTATTTAGCCGATAACAATATTAATCCCCTGGACGCCTGCATGCCCTAGTCTCATGACCAATTTAAATCACACTAATGGGATTTACTCTCTGTAAAAATCTGTTCCAATTTGTGTGAAAAGTACAGACTTCAAGCTTGACATCAATTTTTAAATTGTGTTAATAGACCAAGTAAAACTGGAGTTATGATGAATTAATTACTAGGGGTGCAACAATACATGTACCCGTATTGAACCATTTAATACACACTATGTATCGAACAATACAGAATTTTAAAATTTATTTTATCAGCTTGTCTTCTGAAGATGCTGTGTTGAAGGATCAGTGGATCTGTGTTCGACTACTCCACCTAGGCTGCATTGTCGAGCGCAGATCCACTAAGAAACTTGCAGTTTCAGCAACATTTCTCTTCACTTTGAGTTTAATTTAAAAACTGGACTTTTGAGGTTAAACAAATGTTCAGAATTAATTTCAATAAATTACAAGTTAAAAAAAAGGCATGGACATTTCTCTTTTTTGTATCAAAAAAATATTGAACCGTGACACTAAAGTATCATACCGAATCGTGAATTCTCGGTACTATTGCACCTCTATTAATTACAGAACTTTTTAAAAAAATATTTGTCATATTTGAAATGGAGAGGATCACTGAGCGGACTGACCTTCAGTCTGCCTGGTGGCGTTAGTTGTATTAATCGTCAAGTGCCAAAAAATAAATCGAGTGAAGTTTTTCTGACGATTAATTGAACACGATACGATTTTGCACCAACTCTAGTCATGACAAGAAATCCATCCTACTTGTACAAACGTTTCGGTCTTCTCTTTACAGTTTGTGTTGCTTTTAGGTTTCATGCTAAATATTACTTTAAAAATCATACAAGTTATTATTTTATTTAGCTTTTTAGTACTGTAAAATATTTCATAATTTAAAAAAATGAGCTGAAGTCTCCCTCATATTTTCATAAAATAGCAGAAGGTGTTTAACCCAAGAGTTTTGCAGGTTTGAATACATTTGTGTTTTATTTGAATACATGCTTCTCGGCCCACCTCAGTATTTTTGTGTTTTATTCCAAACATTCTGTTTATCAGGAGTTTTGATATGAGCTGGAGTTAAAGGATGTTGCTACATAAGTAATATAAAATACTTCACCGATCTCCCTGAACTTTCTCCAAAGCTCATTGTGATTTGGCCTTTAAGAATCCTGCATGCAACCCCCTTTGCACAAATCTAAACAATATCTAACCTTTTCTAATATGACCTTTTTAACAGCGGTCTAATTCTTGGTGACTTCCTGTTGCAGGGAACCGGTGCAGGCCAACTGTGTCCGATGGAGGAAGCGGTTCTCCTTCCCTTGCAAAATGAGCGCCAACGCAGGAACCGGTGTCCTGGATCCCTGTGTGTGTCGTGTTTCTGTCAGAAAGGTACGCCGTGTCCCTTACAAACGGAGAACCTTTGACAAAGATTAAATAAGCTGCTCTTAAAACTAGGTGTATCAAACAAAAAAAAGTTTCTCAGTTTTAGTTAGAGAAGCGTCATGTAGGTTGTGGTAAGTTGAAACCAGACAGTTCCATGTGAAACCCAAAGTAACATTTAAATAAAGAAGTTCAGTGATAGTCAATATTGTGAAGTTACTCATCTGTTAAACGGTTCAATAATAAAATTAACAAATACCAGTTTGAATAAACAAATAGGCTTTATTTGTGAAAATTATTATCACAGCATTTATGTCCTATTTCAACAAACCTTTTGGTAACTTTTTTTTCCCCCCTCTTCAGGAGCTTAAAGGTGGAAAGGCGTATGCAAAGGTAATTCTTGACACTTTTTAACCAACAACTTCTTCTCCTGATTTTACAATAATCAGACATATTGATGTTGATAGCCTGCAGCTAACAGATGGCTTTCATCGCCTGAAGGTTGCCTCATTTTGTCACGTGTTTCTGCTGAGAATAGCTGAAAACAATTGTTTACAGAGCACATTGAACTAATTCCACTTCTAACCCAAGTCTCTGAGGGTTTCATACTCGTAACGAAAGAAAAATGATCTGTTCATGTTTCTTTGAGATTCTTTTCATGTCCCTGCGTGCTGCCACTGGCATCCAGAAATAATCCTATTGCAAATGTGGAAGAAAAAAAAAAAGAGCCCCACCTTGTGACATTCTGTCTCCTTTAGCTTGGTTTTGCAGATCTGAATTTAGCAGAGTTTGCCGGCTCAGGAAATACAACTCGGAGGTGTCTGCTGGAAGGTTATGATACCAAAAATACTCGGCAAGATAATTCCATTCTCAAGGTAACGTTCAAATACCCTCAGCTGTCTGAGTTACCTCATTCAGACAAGAGTTTGTTTTTGAGTTGTGCATAATTTCCTGCTACAAGTATGGGGCGAAAAAAAGTGTATTTGTGTGGTAACTGAGGGCCGCACTGGGGGACGCGTTTCACACCATCCCTGCCCATCCCATCTACTCTTAACATCTGTTGAGAATAGGGCTGCAACAACGAATCGATAAAATCGATTATTAAAAGCGTTGGCAACGAATTTCATTATTGATTCATTGCGTGGTGCGATTTATGCGTCCCTCGCTGTGTCGCGGAGCCGTTTACGTCACCCTCAGACGCAGCAGAACTCCTAGTTCGACTCTTCACAACCGCTTACTGCACAGGTGTCGAACTCCAGTCCTCGAGGACCGGAGTTTGACACCCCTGGCTTACTGGGTGATTCAGTCAGACAGAACCAGAAGGAAGCAAAACCTAAATATCTAAATCCTAATAACTTCTAATTATAATAAATTATTAATAACTTTACATCTAAAAATCCTATTTTATTATTTTTTATCTGTTTTCCTCATTCAGCAACCTATTAAATTTCTGTTTTATAGCTATAACCAAGTTTATTAATGTATGAGAAATCCACATTTTTGGGTTTATTTTTTCCAGTCAGTGTTTAGTATGGCTGGCAAAATCAATTGTGAAAATATTTGATGTGCTTCTTTTTTTAATTTAGCATATTATTAAAAAAATCCTTCATTTTATGAAAAGACCCTCTTGATTCAATAGAAAATTCTGTTTTTTAAGAAAATGGCTGCATATCAGTTAATCGCTAGTCAATCTATAAGATAAATCAACTTCAGACAACTTCACATTAACCGATAACTTGCATCCCTAATTTATGCAGGAATTAATCTACTTATATTTATGTAATTGTTTTAATGATTTGGCCGATTAATCGATTAATTGAAAAAATAATCAACAGATTAATCATTAGTTACAGCCCTAGTTGAGAACAGGGAGGAGGGAAAATGGTGACCATACAAGGTATGGGCTCACAGCCCTGTTTGATTAACAGCACACCCAACTGGATCTGTGTCACAAATTATTTTTTTATATTTTTACAAAATATTATTATGTTTATTTCATTCAACCATCATATAAAACAGCATCGTAAGGAAAATATATAATTTATTAATAATGATCTAAATGTTGACAAATACCTCAAGAGCTTCTCTGAGCTTGATGAGACATTTTCAAAATATAATATTGACTTAGTTTTATGGTTTTTTTTTAGGTTCGCCTCTGAAAGCCATGGATTCTTTGCCATTTATTTGTAAATAATAAATCAGATAACGTGTATTAAAGCAGTGGTTCCCAAACCGGGTCCTTGAGGACTCCTGTTCTGCATATTTTAGATGTTTCCCTGCTTTGACACACCTGGTTTGAATGAATGAGTGATTAACAGTCTTCTTATGCCTCCTGCTGAATAGCAGGGAAACAAGTAAAACATGAGGATAGGGGTCCTTGAGGACTGGGGTTGAAAACCACAGATCTAAACCAGACCAATCAATAACTTGGACATTTAGCTAGTAGTAAAATGTATTTATTATTTCTTACTGTCATAAATAAAAATACATATTTACCAGTCGACACTTAAATGTTCACTTTATACCTGGTTATAGGATGAAACTAGTCTCTACTGATATTAGCCAACCATCTTCTCAACAGGTCAGGTTTGCTAATCTAAATAAAATAATTAAATATATAATATTATTTTACACTGTGTGTAAATACAGTATAATGTAAATTAACTTTAGATCCCATCCACATTGAGGTCAAAAAGATCAAATCTGATGGCTTGTTGATGAGACACATTTTCCTGTTTCTCTTCTATTGGTACATCCATAACTCGCACAGCTTTCTGCCATTTTTATATACATTAGATAGCTTATATGCACACTTTAATATATTAGTAATATATTTGTTATGATTTGTTATTCATTTAAATAAAAAAATGTTTTTTGTGAAAGGAAAGAGACATAGACATTACCACATCCATGAGCTGACTGTGTCCCACTAAAATTACAGGAAAAACCAAACATCTTAACAAGAAGTCTTTTACTTACTCAGGATGTGCATATTTACTCCATTAATATCTGGTAACCTCTCTTTTTAAATGACTATGAGTACAAGTTCAGTAAAGTAAAACCATGTCTTTTACAAAATTTACAGGTCATTATCTGTACACAGTTGATGTCAGGGGACCCGTGTTTTAAAACGTAAGTGAAAGAAACATGTTTCTACTTCATCTGAATTCTGTCATTTGATATTCCTGACTAGAGGCCACACTGAATTATTAATCATGCCATGTGATGTAATGAAGTAATGAATACACAGATGTAATAATTCATTCAGGTCACCTTTTTGCACACATTATGAACCAAACTAAAATGTCACATTGCTACTTTCTTTTGCACCATTTGATGGAGTTGACAGATTAATATAATTGTCACTAAGCCTTTAGCAGCATGACTCTGCTTTAGCTTTTCTGTTTTTTTTATTTTGAAAGAACAATTCCTCTCACAGAAGAGAGGAACTAAAGCCACATTGTCTTTCTTCTGTAAATCAGACCTCCCTCCACAGCCAATGTGATCGGCATCCCGGGTGATGGAGAGAACCTCCTGGAGGAGAGGAAAGGAGGAGACTCACAGAAAGGCCACTCTGGTGAGAATAATCATTAGGGATGCACAATATATTGACATTAATATCGGTATAGGCCGACATTGGTAATTTTTTAGAATATTGCTATCGGCCCGATATGTAAAACTGGGCTGATATTAACGTCTGATATTGATTTCCCACTTTTTAGCTTTGTGTTTCTGTTTTGGGAGGGGAGATGGTTGGTTGAGCGGCATCTGTTTGATCATGATAGGGATATTGACGCTGCATAGCCAGGAATAACTGAAGTAGGGAGCCATGTCAGAGGTCTGGTCATTTATTTACAGTATCAAAAAAGACCCAAGTGTGTTTGTGCGTATATGTAAAGTATAATTTGTGTGTTTGTGTAATATTGGTAAATATCGGTTATCGACCATAACAGCAATAATTATATCGATATCGTCTGAAATTTTCATATCGGTGCATCCAATCATCTTGCATCTTCTTCACCCCTGTAGCTTTTCTGGACAGGTTATGGTTTAGCTGTGCCATTCCAGTTTATTTTCCTAATTTCTGAATTTTAGTTTGAGTATTAAATCTGTATTCTGATGGTGTTTTTAATGTTCCGTCATTTAGACACGGATCACGTTAGCACACGGTAAATATTAAAGACCTTAATTTAGAACAGGAGCTGCTTTTCAAAGCAACCTACAAAATTGTACCAACAAATAAGCAAATAACTGTGTGCTGTTCAGGCTGATAATCCAAGGATTTCCCCAGTCATTAACTGCAGTGTCAAAACATTTTATCACAGCAGCTGAGCCAAATGTTAGTATGTAACAAACCATCTGGCAGGTCAGGCTGGTCTGTAGCATGCTCTTTTTTAGAAAGCTGAAAACGCTTGACTCCAATATTTTAAATGGAAAATACAAATAAATTGAGTATTAGCATAAACATTGAATTTTAGAAGTGCTTTTCTTGACTGTTTAAATTCTAGGGATCAATATTGCTTCAGGTTTTTTGGCAATTAACACATTTTAGTAATATAATCCACATTGCTGCTGCTGCTATTTATTGTTTTTATTGAGTTTTATTCAGTTTTAAATCTGTAAATGTATTTGGTTTTAATAAATCAATGTCCACACATTAAGAAAAGTATGACTGCGGAAGTGTTCTGTTTCGTTAGACGTTTTAAGTTTATTTTAACCCTTGTTTCTTTGCATTTTTGAGTTGTCTTTGCAATATTCCTCAAGTAACTTTTTTATTTCATTTACATAAAATCCCTCAACTACCTCTTTAATGTCAATTTGTTATGCAGAAGAGATTAACCATCTCCTTCTGCATCTTATTCCTCTTTTCTCTCTCGTTCAGTGTGTGTGTGTGTGTGTGTGTGTGTGTTGAAGTGTGAACACATTGCAGTGTTGAATGCTTGAATGTAGTTCATGTATAATTTAAACTCTCTTTTTAGATTAACTACAATCTGTTCTGACCTGTGGGCTTTCACGTGGTTAAAAATAGGACTGTGGTCTGTCTGTCTGGGGGGAGGTTTTGTGTTCGCATGCGTAAAAAATGTGTTAGTTTGACGTTCTCTTCGAAAAGCACCATCGCTTCTTTCCATTAGGTGTGGTTTTAAGAGCCTTTTCAATTTAGATGTTTGTTGGTTATCAAACCAGTAAACCTGATATTTTTATCATTTGGAAAATTATGAGTTCTGTGCAACAAAACTAACTTAGAAGAAAGGTGTAATAAATAGGTGTACATTCCAAAGAAGCTATGTTTTTTGTCTGAACATCTTCCATTGGTGCATCATGGTTGACACTAAACACCACCAGTTTTCAGGTTACTTAAAAGGCTGGAATTGCAGACACTGTTGGAATAAAGTTGGATCTGTAGTTATCTGGTCAATCTTTTTAAAACCTGCTTCTATTGCCACATTTGAACTGATGCAACTTTCACAAACCTGAAACTTGTGGTTTAATGAATGGTTTCCAAGGACGTCTTTGTGGAGCTTTAATATTTTAGCCATCCCTTGTATGTCTCTGTCCTTTCTCATCCAGGAGAGAGTCGAGAAGGGAAATGTCCCGTTGTGTCAGATGATCTTGGGGGTTGTGGCCATTCCCGAACTTCTAGCTACGCAAGCCAACAGTCCAAACTCTCAGGTAGAGATATCCCATCAATCCATCCATCCATCCTTCCATATATCCATCCATCCATCCATCCATGAACCAGTCAGTCCATCAATTCATCCATCTGTCCATTCCCTCCATCAACCAATCCATCCATCCATTCATTCAATCAATCCATCCCAATCCATACATTCGTCCATCAACCAGTAATTCCATCCATCCATCCATCAGTCAGTCCATCAATTCATCCATCCGTCTATTCCATCCATCAACCAATCCATCCATTCATTCATCAATCAGTCAGTCTATCCATCCATCCCATCCATCAACCAGTCAGTCCACCGATTCATCCATCCATCCATTCCATCCATCAACCAACCAACCCATCCATCTAGCCAGCCATCCACTCACCCACCAATCCATCATCAATCAATCCATCCATCCATAAATTCATTCTTCCAATAATTTATCAATCCATCCATGAACCAGTCAGTCAGTCCATCTGTCTATCTATCCAATCATCCATCCATCGTCCGTTTTTTCTGAAGCTTTAGCAGAGAAGCTCAGACATCTCTTTCAAAATCCACCTCCTACAGCTCTTCTGGGAGGATCCTAAGGCATTCCCAGGCCAGCCAAGAGACATAAGGTGTTTTTTGCACTGCACATGCCGGCGGGGGTTCAAACGCGGGTTCTGCGTTTTTGCATTAGCCCTTATGCCCCAGTTCCACCCTGATTTCTAGAACCTCGAGAGCTAGGGTTCCAATCAGGCCGGCCCGATTTGACTTCAGCTACTGCTGCTTATTGAAAGTTCACTGACTGAGGGGGCTACATCACACAGAGTAACTTTCTTTGCAGTGACTGTAACATTTTTTTTTCACAACTTTAACTAAACAACAACAATAGCGAGCCATCAAACAGCAAGTTAACAAAAAGCTAACCTTAGCTTACCATTCTGTCGTCCTGCCCTCTCATCTTAAGAATCGTACTGCTGGATGATTGAACCACCTCAACTGGCTCCTCTCAATAGATCTAAATATCCCATATTCTAAAAATTTGATTTTAATTTTTTTTTAGCTCCTGAGGTTTGGTGTTGCAGAGATAGATCCAATACTCAGAAAACAAGTTATTAAGCTGAAAACGTATCAAATTAAAATGATTAGTTTTAGGGGTGCAAGTTATCGATTAATGGATTAATCTAAAGTTGATTGATCTTATCGATCGACTAACGATTAATTGATAAGCGACAATTTTCCTAAAAACCTGACATTTTTTTTGAATCAAGGGTCTTTCTATAACATGAAGGGCTAATTTTTCACACACTAAATAAAAAAAAAGTACAGTATTATTTTAACAATTCATTGTGCCAGCTGTGTAAGTAAACACTGATTGAATAAACAGAAAAATGTGGATTTCTCTCACATTATTAAATTTGGACATATTTATAAAACAAAACAGGAATCTGTTAAGTTGCTAGTTGGGAAAAAAAAAAAGTAAAACACTTAATCTACCCAGAAGATGAAAAACTGTTATGTAAACACAAGGTAATATTTTAAGATAAAGATTAACTAAAAAACAAACTAAGAACACAATAAAATATATCTGAAAGACGTGAGATACAAATGAGTACTGGCAATTGTTTGTTTGTTTACACTCCGTCTGCTTCTAACTTAGCTGGGCTGCTCGACATGATCTGACATCAGTTACTGTTTATTAGATTGGTTTACTGGCCAGGTTATGTCACACAGATTAGATTAACTTCGTATTTGTTGCCACTGTAACTTTCTTGTTTTGTTTTGTTCTTTCACACAGAGTTAAACTCGAGAGGAAGCTAATGGTAGCCAAAGTTAGCTTACCATTCTGTTGTCCTGCTCTGTTGTTTTAAGCATCATACTGCTGATAGGTCCGGTACAGCCTTCGGTACTTTTCCTTCGGGTTTGGTATGGTCCATTATTATTGTTGTGTCGCAAATAAAACTAAATAAGACTCGCGTGTTTACAGTCCCGCCCCACATTGAGACGAGTTTCTGCTCAATTTAACAGGGCTGGGGTAAAGTAGCAGCGCCCTCTGCTGGATGAAGTCAAAACTACACCGAAATAAGGTTTAAGCGGATGTTTTCAATTAATCAAATGGAAGAAATTTTAATCTAATAAACTATTATTCGACAATTAATTGTAAGTTGAGTAATCGTTTGCATCCCTAATTTCCAACTTCAATTACATAAAGCATATTTTTCTCTCGCAAATGCCAAATGGAAAAAGAAATGTATGCGGTCAAATTTAAGATAAAATCTTTTTACTGAGGAGAATGGAAATCCTAGCATGCATTTCCAGTAATACTCAACCCTTGCAGTTCGAGTTTCAATCACAGCCAGATCAGATGACACTAATAAATGATTAGAGGAAGTGGAGCCGGACAGACATCGGCTCTAATGGGCCTCTCGTGTAGTGCTGAAAAATGCTTTTCCTCCTACATGCAAATGCAAGCTGGTATGGTGTTTTTAAAGTTTACAGAAAAAAACTACTAACACACATTTCATAGAGGATCTATTAGGCATGACACGTTCAAACAAAAAAAAACCCAAAAGCATCTCTTTACTATAACTGAGCAATGTTCCTTTCTTCAGGCTACAGCACTGGTCACTCCCGCTCATCCAGCATATCAGAGTTCAGCCATCGGAGAAACCACTCAGTGGGCAGCGCCTCGACAGGCATTGGAAGTATTCCAGAGCCCAGCGAGGAACGAGAGTCCAGACCCTGTCCGGCTCTGCCTGAACACCCAGCTTCAACGACCGCCACTAGCAACCCATTAGGAACACAAGTGCTGAGCGCCTCATCCTGTGAACGATTAAACAGGCGAGTCTCTGGGTCAATTGATGAGTAAAGAAACACCTTGAACTACTAAAATAATGTATTTAATTGTTGTTGGGCTTATTTTAAAAACAGGATGAGGATAAAACAGACTGAGCAGGCAAGCTTCTACAGATGAGCTGAATGATATTTTGATAAATACATTTCCTGTGTTGCGTTTCAGGAAGCAGCATCAAAATCTGTGAGGCAAAACAGCGGAAACATATATGTGGTTTTATTACGTGGTAACACTGAGAGCTTTTAAACTCGCACAAAAAACATATTTACGTTTGTGGGCTTATTTGTTACATTTATCTTATTATTAGTCAAGGATATTTTCTTTAATTTATTGGGGGGTCCCATTTAAAAGAAATTCAACATTTTTCTGAAAATGGAAAAGAGAATTGGTACCTCTTTTTACATGTAAATATCACTGCAGCTGAAAGCAACACTGGTTTCTGCAAAACCTCAGCGATATTGAGATTTAACAAGAAACTGGGACAGGAAGTCCTGCATCAGCCAGAACCGTCAAATCTCTGTGTACCAGATTAAACTGGTCTAAAACTTTGGTTCTATGGATGATCAAAGAAATGCACTTTATTGTGTTACACAATTATTATAAAAGGTAGAATCTTATTTTTATTCTCCTCAAGAATCAGTTCAGGCTTTGATTTTTATGTAGCATTTTAGAAAAACTTTACATTGCAGTTTGTGTGTTTACATAGTACACAAAATCTACACTTTAACCAGGACTTCAAATCATTTCTGGTATGTGACCAGGGTAACTGGTTTGTGTCGTCTTCCTCAAAGTTTCCAGCCACGACTTCTGTTTATTGCAATGTAGCTGCATCCTCCTGACTACACTGCTCAAAGCCAGTGACTACAGACAGGTCCTGATTCATAGTTTTCTATTAGGCAACATTTTAAAACTTTGATGTCATTTCACTTTGCCATTGCATGGAAACATACTATAGATAGTAGGGCTGGGTAAAAAGAAAAAAATCGATTTCATTTAAATTTGGGAAAATCGATTCACAAGGCATGAGATCGATTTTTCCCCATGGCGTTATGTGCGCGGGTCTGAAACGTGTTTTTATATTTTGTCACTTCTGGCTTGCCGTATGTTTACATCCAGTTGACGTTCAGTGCTAACATTAGCTTTGGATAACAAGTTCAAAACAAAAGAAACAAAGGAATCACTGACATTATCAGCCGATTCTCAGCAGATCTTAAAGATAACAGAGACCATGGTAACTTTTGTTTGCAAACATTTGCGCTCCTAGATGGTAGCGAAAACGAAGCAGGCTTTGACGAGCGGCTCATTAAAAGGCGCTCGAACCAAACAACAATATGTAAACATCTGACTGAAACTGTTCTCCACATCATGCAGAAATGTGTGAAATACCACATTCTAACAAAATCGTTTAGTTTGTTACAAATATTACTAATTTTAAACTTTAAAAAACGTCTTAAGGAAATTCACAGCGATTAAATGTTGTAGTTGTATTATTTGTTTTAATAAGTTATATTGAACATAACAGAAGCTAACAGAAACATTACAAATATAAAGTTTTCATACACTCAAAAGGAGTGGGCAGAAGTACATTTAGCCCACCTCTTCTCCTGCAACCTTATTCCCATCACTTTTTATTTATCAAGAAAATTATTAATTTCTTTAAAATAAATGCCTCCAACATGCACCTGCAATTCCTTTTTAATTTAAAACCTTTTAAACTTGACAGTTTTCCTTCAAGATTAAACTGTTTAATTTAAAAGTTTGTCTGTATAGTGATATTGTATTTTGCAACCCAGTTGAACCATTTTCATTATTTAAGAGCAGATGGAATCAAATTGAATCAAATCGAATCGTAACTAACCGATTCAGAACCTTATGAATCGAAATCGAATCGATCTAGAGAATTGGCCATGATACCCAGCCCTAATAGTCACTTATTCAGTAAAAATGAAATATTTACTGTTTTACGCTGGGTCTTAACCAAAGCATAGTGCAGCAGGAAGTTCAGTGCTCTGCTGCTTGTGCATTCAGGCGTATCGAAAGTGCTGTTAAAGTAAAGTTTGTACAAATGTGTGTTTTGGCTTGCATTTACTAGTACTGTAAGAAAAAAAAACTAAACTGGGTCTAACACGAGTTCATCTGTTCCAGTGTGTCACGCTGATGAAAAATGCAGCTCAAAAGCTTTCTGTGTGCACAAAGCTTGAGCAGCAGTCCTGTGGATATTATCAAAAGAGCTGTTTTAGCTACTTGAATGAAAGCCTATCACTCAGTGATTGAACAAAAACCCCTTTTAGCACAAGAAGGTAGAAGATGAAAGACACAAACAATATTTTTTTAGGACAAAAATAACTCCTCAGATTCTTCTCCGCAGACATCCCATGAAACAGGACTCCATGGAGTCGCAGCTGAAGCGAATGGACGACACGAGGGTGGATGCTGACGATGTTGTGGAAAAGATTTTACAGAGTCAGGACTTTACACCCAGCCTGCTGGACTCCAGCGCTGAAGGTGAGAAACATCTGCTCTGAAACGAGCAACTTGATGGGGAGACGCTGGCTTTAAACAAATCAAGTAAAAAGGCAGCCCTATTCTAGAGTTTACCACCCGTGCTTCATGCTCAGCTAGTTTGCATAACGATACTATTGTGTTACCCCATGAATTGTGAGTCATTGTGTGAACTTTGAGGAAGGTATTGTGTTTCCTTCCAAGCTTAAAACGGGGGGCTACTGTCAATAGATGATTATTTTTAGATTGCCTAGCAACTGGCTGCTCATCATGACAAGATTTCTACAGCAGGCTGTGGGTGCCTTGTGTCCTGACTGTTATAACTCTGTCTGCTTCAGAGGAGGGCCTGCGTCTATTTGTTGGTCCTGGAGGAAGTACCGCCCTTGGAAGCCATCACCTTCCCACCAGGTGAGCATCATCAACCGTTACCCTCATTTGAAGCAACAAACGAACCACCTTCAGCATCCAGGACTTGTAGCTGAAAAGTTGAGTTGCAGCTGAATGTAAAAACTGTTTGTACCTGCAGTTTTAAGTATGAAAGGAAAACTGTGGTGAAAATTTTTTTAAAAATCATCGCTCTAAAGCCAGTTTAGCCATGGTTCAAGCTGCTGCTATTATTTTACTTTGCTAAGATTTTATTATGGCTTATTCTGATAGCTAATTATGTAAAGATTTGATTAAAAAAACACATTCTTCACTTATTTAATAGTGTCAACGCTTCACAAGCATTCACACAATTAAACTATTTTTTTCCTCCATATGTTTTTCAAACCCCCACTCGTTCCGCAATTCTGTGCTATTTTAACAATTCATATGTGGCCCATCATATCGAAATGAGGAATAAGTCAAATTTGGTCAAAATGACCTAATCACATTTTCAGATTCCTGGCTTTAAAAGCTACATTTTGACATCCTTCAGCTCGTTCCGGCTAAAACTTTTGTTGTTTTGTTGTTTTCAAATATATATTTTTTTATATATTTTTTTCCAGCCACATTTTTCCACTTGAAAATGAATGGAGGTGTTTTCAACATCCTTAAAACTTTTCAAAATATTTCTAAATTTTTACTGCACTTTATACTTTTTGCTCTAGTTCAGCTCTTAACTTTCTTGTGACAATTTTAGCCTTTTTCTGCTATTTCTAATATTTGCTAAAATTCTCCTCCTTTCTGCTAGATTGCACTTTTTGGTGCTTTCAGCTTCTTTGCTAATTTGACTTTATCCTTCTTTCAGTTGCTTTCTGCTTATTATAGCCATTTGCTGCAGTTTTAGCTACTGTTGAGCTGTTAGTAGCTAAATTTATTTATTTACCGTTATTTAACCAGGCAAGTCCCGTTGAGATCTCAGATCTCTTTTTCAAGGGCGTGTACAACCTATTGTACATGTTTTTAAATAAAATAATAAATAAATTAGTAGCTAAAAGTTTTCTGCAAATGTGCTCCTTCTGTTTCTTTATGGTAAAATCATTTTTAGCTACATTTTAGCAGTGTTGATACACATTTTGGCTGTTTTCGCTAACAAATTGTAACTTTTTTGTACTCTTTTTTTCATGCTTACCTTGCTTTTTTTTTTACAACACTTTCACCATCTGTAAGCTAATTCCAACTTGTGTCCGATACCTTGCATTAAACTTTAAAGATTTCAGCAAGAAGCAATTCACACTAGCATTTTCACAGGAAATGCAATTTCTCTAGTTTCCAATAGTTTTCTAGCTGATCTGTCAGTAAAACCGTTTAAATGCAGCTTTATATTCTTTGACCTTCACTCGGTCTGCACAAAAGCAAAGTCTCATTATCCCCGAGCCATACTCTGTAAAATACAGCTGCTAATTCATGTTTCGCCTGTCCTCTCAGGGTTGGTGCTGGAGCGTACGAACAGGTGGTGATGAAGCGTTAAGAAGACGACGGCCTCTCGGTGGCCGACCGGCAACGATTCCACTTTAAGAAACGGAAACAAACTGCTTGCGTTCCCAGTTTCATTCCTGCAGAGCACATGGGATTTGAGCCGCACAGTGGCAAATCTGATCCTTCAGGTTTTGTGTGATAGCGCCCTCTTGTGTTTGAGTCTGCCACGTGCTGATGCTTCAGGATTTACAGAACCAGGAAGCGGTCGGATCTAAATTTTGTGTAAATGGATAAATGTATAAATCTGGAAATTAGAAGTGTTTAGAGATGAGATAACTTAAACTGTTAAAAAGCTTACATGAAGGGGTTTTTATTGTGGCTTTCAGAACTGAAAACCAGTCAGTCTACCTGGGTGCAGGAAGTCCTATAAATCATCCAGCGTTTAAGCATTTTCAGAAACTGGAAGAATATGATCAGCTCTGTTGATGACAGATCAAAATCATCAAAATGAACTAGAATCTACACTGAAAAGTGTTCAATACATTCCTTTTAAGTCTGATTGTTTTAAATTTGCCTGCAAAGCATCAAAAACCTGACAGCTCTGTTTTTTTATGGTAAGAATATTTTACTACAAATTTACATAACTTAAGCTATTTTATGTGTGAACGTGGACTGCGAGCGATGCTATTCACTGTGTACCAAAACCACTTTTATACATAGCTATAATTCTCTTTATTTTGGATGAATGAAGGATAATAAATGAGTTATTGTAAGTAATACGATGATGGTACTGACAAAGAGTGAAAATTTGAAAACTTGATATTATGTAATCACACAAGTCCTTATTGTGGTTTGTTTATCACACTCCTGAGGATCTTTTATTGAGAAAATACTAACAAATTATTTTCTTGAACACAAACATTTGGAGGACTGAAACTGACATAATTAAAAATGAAAGCAGAAATATATAATATATATATATATATGGACCAATAAATAAATAAACACACTTAAAATGCACCAATTAAAGCAAAAAAGGAGAACTTTACCTCATGTTTTATAATTGAATTGACCTTCATATTTATTTTTCCAGCTTAGTTCCAACAAATGATATATTTTAGCACATAATTTACATTTTACTGTTGTACATGTCTCCTAAATGATATTTTTTTTATGACTTTTCTCACAAGTCTTTATTTTCATATGTTATCTTTACATTTCTCTGTCTCCTGTTTTTACTTTACCTTAAGCAATTCTGCCTCTATCTGTTGACCCAAGAAGCTCAGCC
>JARVGW010000427.1:4596871-4617236 GCA_031762495.1 Anablepsoides rubrolineatus | reverse complement strand
TATATCTTTTTTTTATTTTATAAACAGTAAAATGTAAATTATATGCTAAAATATATATATTTTTAGAACTAATCAGGAAAAATAAATACGAAGGTCAATTAAATTATAAGATGTAAATTTCTCATTTTGCATTTGAAGTGTATATTTATTTATTGGTCCATTTATGTATTTCTGTTTTTATTTCTAATTATGTCAGTTTCGGTCTTCCATATAAACAAATATAACATTTAAGAGAGTTGACTTGCTGTTAAAACGGCTAATATCCATTTATTTTCTCTGTATACTGTAGTCATCTTTGTTTACTCACCAGTTATCTTAAAATGACATCCTAATAATGTAGATTTCACACATTGCTTTATTAAATAAGTGACTGTATCCTAAATGGCTAATTCTAACCAGCTAGAATTTCTCAAACAAAATGGGAAAATAAATATTTATAAGTTATGAATGACTTTTTGCAGTTTTAGATGTCTAAATATTGTGTATTCATGGTTTGCTAATGTGCTCCATCACTCCAGTCCAGCCTGTGGCTCAAATGAACAAACGATTTTGTGAATTTGATGCATAATCTGCAGTGTTTATGGCATAATTTGACGGCAAAGGACTAGTTATGTGACCCACTGCCAAAAAGAAAATACAACAGCTCTTGTATTTTTTTTTAATCTGCATTACCAGCGTCTTAGAAGTTTAATTTCTTAACTTTGAAGAACAAACAAGCCAAAGTGCACAGCCCACTGTTCCGTGTCAGAATAAAGCTGAGAGTTTTAGAAAAGTGACAACTGACTGTACAGCATCTCTAATCTTCTATCTCCTGTCATAAGTTGTTGTAAGAGTTTAAATAAATGCCTCGTCTAGATCGACTTTAAACATATTAAATCCATATCAGTCTGTGTTTTAACTGTCTGTCGTTTTATGTTTGTAGCTTCTGCATGGTTATGTCTGTTTTAAAGTAACACCCATCACATTTGGAGATCTTAACGTTTTTTGTTTTCCTTTATTTTTACGTTATGTTTGAATCTATTTTCACACTGAAGGAACTCGTTCATTTTGTAAGGATTCATTAAAAGCAGATAACGTGCAGAAGTGCTGCTGTATTAAGCCATTTTCTGTTTTTAATCGTTTAAAAGTCCAACATAAGAAAAAAAAACATATTTAAATATCACTTTTTTTATCTTTTGTTGTTGTTGATGTTTTTTGATAAATGTTATTGTCTGAAAAGTATCTTTTCAAAGAACAATTTAGTATTAAACATATTAATTCTGGCTACTAAATGTGAAGTCAGAAGGGTTTATTTTTGGGGGCCTTTTTCTTTGGAATAATCTTTTGTTTTTGTTTACCTGTGGGGCACAGGTGTGTTTATGTTGGTACCTAACATGTTACAAACATGGTTGCTTTTTCTCTTCTGTGAAGCTGTTGTCTGTTTAAAACTGTAAACTTTATCTCTTGTAAAGTGACGTTCTGTGATGTAATGACACTGTCAAGTGTTCTCTGTTACAGACTTTCTTTTGACAAACATTTGCTTCCTTAATGACTGTACTTGACCTCCTAAAATCTCCACCTGGCACAGTTGAATAAAACAGATTAAAATGCTCAGCGTGTTGTTTTAACCTGAATGTAAGACGCTACAATGATGATTTAACATTTTTCACAATCACAGGTTTTATTATATTTTGCAGCACTTGCATATATTCACTCAAACAGCTTAGGTTGTGGTAATTTAAACTCTCCATCAGGAACAATCCAGCTGCTCTTTCATATTCCCTTTGGTAGATTCAAACAAGTTACCCACTTGTCAAACATCTGCCTCCCAGTCTTCCTCTTGCTCAGCTCTGTAGAACCACTGGCTGCCCTCTGAATCCTCACCATCCTCCAGATCACTGTCAACATCTTGATCTGAAAATACAAAAAGGACACTTGAGCCACAAAACCACCGCTTGTGTTGGGACTGGACAGAAAAAGGCACGTTAATTGTTCAGATGTGTTTTTTGACGGAACTGATAAAGAAGAAGTAATTAAAAACAGTCTGGGACGAATGCAAGATTGTAGAATCTTTTAATTGGTAAAATAACATTTATAAATTAGACAATTAAGTTCACCCAAAACAGTGAAATGAATAGTACAACTAATTTAGTCAAAATACTGACATCTGCTGGACATGCTTAGGTACTACACCTGAATTTTATTTGTTATGATGAAAAATTTCTATTTGTAGGTTTGAAGCTGTTGCATTTAAATATGTAATTATTGTTTTATGTTATTATTATTATTATAGTTCAGAAATTTTATTTGCAGGCTGTTAAAGTGAACATTCATTGTACAGAATGTTGAAAACTGTTGTGCAACAGAAATATGAGTCAGCTTGGCAAAAACAATAAATACAAAAATTTATGAATAAAACAAATGCACTGGCTGATGATAACCTGGGACAAAGTCAACTGCTCCAATGAAAGGGCAATAAAAAAAAAATCATGTTAAAAATATTTTTTTCTCTTCTCGCCTGAGTTATCTGCTCAAAGACTGCAGCCTACAAATAAACTAGTAAGGAATTGAAAGGTCTGATAATGTAAATGTATGAAGAGCCACACGTCCAGTAATAAAAATTTAATCTTAACTCTACATTTAATGAAAAGGCACTTTGAACATTTGATAAATGACTAAACAAAGTAATAAAAAGTACCTTGTTCTTGATATTTTACAAGTACAGCAGATCCATCCTGATTGAGTTTAACTTCAGGCTCCTCCATCAGCAGATGTCGGAGATTTCCCAGACTTCCACTCAGCTCACCCACTTTGGGACAGCAGGACCACAGCATAGCCAGGGGCACAGAGACGAAGCTAAAACCAGGGAAATGATCAGTTATCATTACAAATACAATAATGAAAGTTATGCCAAAGTCATTGTTAAAAGTTGGCTTAAAATGCACTGTTTCTAAATGAGACCCACTTGTTTAATGTGCCAAACTCCGGTTGTTTTGGGCCACTGGTCCAGAGCGGCTCTTCATCGTCTCCTCTTCCACTATAGTCCATGAGAGCATCCACCTCTTCTTCACACGCTGATAGCAAAAAAGTTCCCAACGATTAAAAACAAATGTTGGAATCAGATCAATTGAAAAGCAAACCTTTACATTTTCACGTCTGACAATCATTTCTCTCACCACTCTTCTCCTCGATCCACCTGTTCTTTATCTGCTCTGCCCAGTACAACACTTCCCCCACTAGAACTCTGCGTAACGTGTTGTTGTCACGCAGGCTGGGGTAGTTTACAGAGTACAGCTGAAAGACAAACACACAAATCAACCTATCAGAGCTGGGAGCCCCACACAAGCACAATCATGGAAACGTTTATTAAAGGGTATATCATGCAAAATATCATTTTTAACCATTAAATACATTTTGTTGTGTACTTGGAGTCTCTAGGAGTGTAAAGAATTTGAATTTAGTCTCTGCTGCAGATACAGTTTTCTCTATTTTCTATGAAGTTTTCTGCACTAGTATGTCAAATTATTTGCAACTGAATTTCCAAATAAGGTCTGAATTTACCAACTAATTTGGTGGTCTTCATTCTCTAGTTCTAGGTCAGACTCTGCTCCAACATGTAAAACTGGATGGACAAGTCTTCCCTTGTTCACATCTTTTAATTCATTTGTAAATAAAAAGTTTCTGCTCAGCTATATAGTCATAAACCTCTCTATCAAACTAGAATGGACCAGACTGGATGCTGTATGGGGGGGGTGGAGTAAGAAGGGTCTCGTTTGGATTTAAAGAGACAGCCTCAAAATGAGTTGATCTGAGACACACCTCAGAAAAGGGGTAAAAGAGGGGCTTGTGGAGTTACAGTAAGGAGGAATTCAGACCAAAATATTGCAGTTCCACTATATGGACCCCAACTGAAGGATCTAAATGTGAAAAAGGATTTAAAAGCATCAAATGTCTCCTTTAAGAATAGCACACGCCAGTTATTTTGCAACATCAACCAGAGGTTTAGACACATCTACAATAAGTAGTTCTATCAAAACATTACTTATATGTTCCAAAAACATGTTAGGTAACCAAAGGTGAAGCCTTTAACATCATCAAAAGCTGCTTGATCTCCAACTCTTGTTTGCATATTCCTGTAATGAAAATCCAACTTTATTACTTTATATTGTCTAAACAGTGGTTCCCAAAGTTGGGGTCAGGACCCACAACATCAAGATGGGGTCCTGATAGTGGTGGGCACAGGTCCCCTAAAGCACTAATAGGGGAACTAATTTCCTAATTAGTGCTTTTGCTCATTTTAAAATTTATTAGTGGATTAGCACTTGCTAAATTTAGAAGCACTAACTGCTGGTATTTTGTGGGTCAAAAGCTGAAAGGTTTGGGAAACCACTGGTCTAAACTGTATTCTCACTACTATCATTGCAGATCAACTCTACTGCCTTTGCATCATAATGAACCAGTGGCTGGAAAATGCTAGACATTCTTTTTCGCTCACCAACGTGTAAGGAAAAACTCTCTCTTCTTCATCACCAGGTAATGCGCTGCAGCGACCGCTGCCCCTGCGGCGGTGAAACACGCCGATCTGGGTGCAGAAACCGACACGGTCCTGCTGGCCTCGTGGCGCCTCGCCAACACCGGTGAACTCCACGTCGTAGCCGTATTCAGAGCACACCTTTAGAGCCCTGAGGAAAGCAATACTTAATACTGTTTTTAGCAGCAGTTGCTTGATCTGAGACGACCATTTTTGTTTTTTTTTGTAAAACAGTCCAACTTTGTACTGTACCAGGATTTGAACTCCGCTCTGTTCCACTCAAATTTGTGATCCCTGTCCCTGAAACCTGACAGTCCAGGCAGAAGGACGTTAAATTCAGAGTTCGGAGTGCTGACGATGACGTTTACCGGGGTCATGTAACCAAAAAGCACTGCAGAGAAGTGCTCCACGTCGGGAAGAGTGAGGTGCTCAATGCTGCACAGAGTCACAGGAGAAATATGCATTATAACAAGCTGACATACAATAGACATAAGACATTAAAATTGATGTTACATAACCTGGAAGAAGTTGGAAATATGTTGCACCTAAAAAGGTCAAACAGCTACTTACAGCTCTATGCAGGTCACCAGATCAAATCCTCTCAGGCGAGCATCTCTTTGAGTCACTGAGCCTTGGTACAGCTCTATTTGCAGCTGATCATATGTCGGTTGCAGATAATCAGCTGATAAAGGATCTAATCCATGCCTGAAGGAATATATGAGCACAGGGGAAAGATTCCTGTTGAAAGCTCAATAGAGGTTATTTACAACAATCATTAACGGGATGACTGGGGGTCAGGCAAGTGAGGAAAGGATGCTGACCTATCGTTCTAAAGCTAAACTTTCTAAACCACTGTGACCAGATTGTGCAAAGCTGCACTGAGCGTTCGCTTAGTTGCTCCTGTTTTATTACTTCTACAAATTTCAACAAACCGTGCTGACGTCGGGTGGTTAGCTTGCACTCATTTTCGAGTTTCTTTTATTTCTGTCAATGTGATTTGAAGAGCCACAAAATTGAAAATAGACTCAAGTACAATCATTAGTTTTTGTAGTGACCCCTTTAATAGGTAGGCTTACGTAACCATTATTTTATCTGACTTTGTTCCAAATTTCATTATGATCTGAAAAGTCAAAGTATGTTTTTTAATTTTTGCTACAGAATAGCAAAGTTGGTTGAGGAGCTTTGTTTACAAAACAAATGTTCACATGGTTTTTAAATCGTATTAATTAATTAATAGACACGTTAAGTTACTTGATGTTGTAGTTTGCTGACATGAGCCTTGTAACATTTTTAGGGGTGCAACGACAGTTGCTTTAGTGTCATGGTTTGATATTTTTTCAATAAAAAAAAGAGAAATGTCCAAGCCCTTCTTAACTTGAGCAAAAATAGGTAACAAGCTAAATGGTACACCTAAACACCCATAACTTCCTTATTGTTTGAGATAATCACGTGATTCTTGTCTTGTTTTAAAGGATTTTTAATGTTATTTTGTAATCCACTGTCAGATTTTATATTGATGTGGTATAAACGTTTTATCCACATCCATACAGTTAAAGCAATTGCTCAAATCCAATTCAAAATATCTATTATTAAGCAAAATGTAAACAAGTTAGACTTTTTGCACAATATTTCAAGTTTAAATGTGTGTAATTAAAAAGCTTAACTCGTGATATTTATAATCATAAAATATATCTTGAGCCAAATATTACTGAGCAGCATTTATCTACTTTACATACATCTTTTTCCTTATTTTGCCACCATTGACGTCCACTCCAACCAGCTGTTCAATCTCCCGGTGAAACTTCAGCTGTTTCAGGAGCCTGCACTCGCAGCAGCCCAAGTCAGCCACCTGGAACAAAAACAAGGTAAATTGCAACCCAAATTATATCATACAAATATTACACTACTGAAATAATTAGAATCGCCCTCGGTAACAAAAACAACCGATTTAGAAAACAAAAAAGTCAAGAAGGTTAGCTTCACGTGATTAGCTGTTGTTAGCAAACATTCGCTATCGCAGACGATGACTTTATCTGCGAAGCGTTTAAAATATATTTTTTTTCAGAACTGGTAGGACAAAACTACCCTTTTGGGTTTGTTCTTCATGACAAAATCGATGACAAACTGGTGTCTTTGCCTGTGAAGCGGTGGGTTGAAAATGGAGCTCATCTTCGGATTAATTCCACCGTCAGTTCACCCCTCCGGGCGCTAGATGGCGCTGTTTTTATCCTGTGTCGTCAGTTTGCGTCCTTGTTTGTTTGTTTGTTTGTTTGTTTTGTTTTATTATTTATTTTTATTGGTGAAACGATCATGGCAGTACAGTAAAAAGATGAACATGTATTGAACATTTTTGTCATTATTGTCTAAAAGTCTAAGTAAGGAACATGCAGGAGCAGCAAATATGCAGAATAAGTTGAACAAATAACAGTACATATCATAACAAATACAAGAATAATAAGAAACAAATACAGGAGTAAACAAGTTAAACACAAGGGAAAATTAAAACGAAATAAAATAGGATTTAAATTGTTTTTTATTTTTTTTTTTACATTTTAGCCTTATGAGACAGAGAACATGGAATGTAATATTTTTGCTTTCTTTTTTCCTCATAATTTTAAGAGATTTTTTTACACAGTTCAAAAAAAATTTATGAAAAACCTGAAGCTGGACAAAACCTTTAAAATTCTAGCTTTGTGGATATAGAATTTTGCTATACATAGTGTGGTGCTGCAGCAAAGTTCTTTCTTATCTGGAAGCACAACACCAAATAATATATCATTTTTTTTATAAGAGCTTAAAAAGCTGTGGAATCATTTGCAAAAACCAATTACAAAAATCTGTCCAAAATCTCTTCACTTTATCACAAGAGAAGAACATTTTGTGATCTCAATGTCAATATTGCAAAATGACCATACTTGATACTTGTTTGGATTGTTTCAGCTTCGCCGCTGACTCTTCAGACTGGAAGTAGGGGTGCTGTCGAATGAGGAAGTGGAGCATGCATTTAGCCAAGTACTCTATAACCTTTGGTAGGATGTGTGGGTTTTCTATCTTGGACTTAAAGGGATTGATAGTCATATTTATATTCTCCTTTGTTACATATTCTCACCTCAGCTAAACTATCTGACTGTTGCTGTTATTATAACAGAGACCACTTTTATTATAGCCTTGCAGGTTTTTTTTTAATAATATATTACAGTCTTTTGTTAAGACCCATGTGTGATCAAGGTGTACAGGACTTTTGAGAACAGAAGGTTAATTATGAAAATTTGGATCAAAACACAATTGTATCAAAACTCAGTGGTGAATATTGTGTTGAAAAGGGTTTTGCTATTTTAAGCACTCATGATTGTGTCTGTAAAAAAAGGTATGTATTAGCCACAAAATAGAAATGCACAAGCCAAACATTTAAACCAGAGGTTTGCAACCCCTAGTGGGGTTGTGGAGATGCTGCAGGGGGTTCTAAGTTATTTATTTATTTATGAATACTTTTGTTTTTCAAAGTTTTGTCTTAAAACACACATTACCTTGAATCTAACATGTAGCAAATTCACAAATCCAGGCCTAAAATAATGCATTTCAGCACCAGCTGAATTCTGCTTCACTCACAGCCTGACCCTCCATCCATTTTGCACACAAAGAAAAGGACCTGCATGTCTCTCCATCAGTCTGGTGGTCCCAGTCTGAAAAACGGTTGAAGACCCCTGATTTTAAACCGTGTTTACACATTTTTTATTATCAAAAAAATGGTATCAAGTCAATGTCGTGCAGTATAGCACCAGGAACACATTTAGTTAGTGGCGTTTTGATGAGTGAATGCTTTGTTTTTTATAATTTTTTCTTTGATTTTTGTTCTGTTCCACTAACCCTGAAAAAGCATTGAGTTGTAAAATGATGGGATAACAAGAAGGTAATGAGAAGCTGCTTATGACTACTGTGGAAGTCTTGTTTTCCTTTTTGTTTGATGGATCAAACTGGGCCTAATTAAAAATATATTAGTCTTTCATAAATATAGAAATAATGATATCTCTTTATTGCTTCTGAAATGCATGCATATGTCTTACTGCAACTGCCATATATGCTTCATATTTGTGATTCACTTATTTAAACTTTAACAGCATGAACCATAATCAGACAAACACGTTTTCATGTTTCATAGAGTGTCTTTATTTCCTCGTGTATGGAACAGTTACATATATCTGTAGTTCACAAAGAAAAGCCATACAGTACATCAGTAAGAAAATATACAGATGTTAATTGATAAGTTATTGGTTTATTCAGTTTTCTTATAGTTTGACAATCATTCAAAGAATCTAATGACCTCCCTTAACAATGTTACAATTTTTATAAAAAATAATTTCAGCAATCTTTTGTTAAACATCTATAATTGGCTAGATCTAAAGTTTCTTATCAACTTTTTGTGACAAAGTAAGATGTACCCCAAGAAGAAAAAAAAAGTTGTGGTTTTAGATTTGGAAATTACTTTGTTTGTACAGGAATATTCCTAGAGGTTGTTAGAATTAAGCAAAGAACAACTCTGTGATAAATGTTATTAGGTGGAGAAGAGTTCAGTAATCTGCACATCTCTTCGCCTGCGGGCGTTCACTGGACCTAAAAGAAAAAAAGATTTGTGATTAGGCATCTTGGTTTTTGTAATGCTGCGGATCTTTGTGTTTTGTCTGACCTGTGATGTTCAGAGTGGGGATGCTTTCTCCCACGGCGTTGTTAGCTGTCACTACAGTGGTAGAAGGATCAAAGTTGGCCAGCCAGCAGGCGAGCATGGTGGTGTTGCAGAGGACTGCGCGGTTTCCTCCTGACGTGCTGTAGACCATGTATTTTGTAGCGAACACCGATGCATCCCAGGACAGAAGAGCTGACTGATTGTTACCCGAGTACTTCACGTTTTGTGGAGCACAGGGCACTGCGAGACAATGAAACGGTGACAAAGCTGTTACCGAAAACGCTGGAGAAAATCTGATTTAAAACGTTAACGTAAAAGCAAATAAACTGTTATGTTGTGAATTGCTTGTAAATTACTTAGTGGCAAAAATCAAAGCCTAAAAGTTAAACACAGCATCAAAAAGAGAGAGAGAAAAAAACTGTTACCTGTGAATCCAGAAAAGACGCTGGATGGTTTGCTGACGCCACCAGAGTTTCGGGCAAACAAAGTAATGTTGTAAGGTGTGCTACAAGGCATCGGCAACTCAAAGTAGGGCCTCAGCAACCAGTAAGAAGACACATCCATCAAAGTTAGCGGGTTGTTTCCAATTTGGGCGTTTATTTTGGCCAAGTACTCCACATTGGAGCAGTTGACTTTGTCCCAGGTTATCATCAGCCAGTGCATTTGTTTTATTCTCTGTAAGCGGACGTTCCGTAACACCGGAGGGCATGGAGCTGAGAGAAGAAAGAATATTTGACCAGTTATTTTGGAAGTTCACAAAACATTCGAATACTTTATTTTCTTCGAACCAACCTGCTCCCGCCTGAAGAGGTGAACTGATAGAGCTGTTGCAGATGCCGTCGCACGCTTTGACGGTGAAGTTGTAAACGTTACCGCACTGCATGGTTTTGAGCGTGCACGAACTGTTAGTGGTGTCGCAATTGAAAGTGTCTCCGTTTGCAGATTGTGCCAGACCCAAATACTTCACAGCTCCCTTAGTGTTGTTCCAAGACAAGACGGCAACGTTGGTCTGACAGTTGATGTCCACGTTGAGATTGGAGGGCGTACAGGGCACTGAGAAGAAAGAAAGACGAGCACTTAATTCAGCTACTATTTTTGTTTTACAAAAATTTGACGTCGCAGGCACTTTAAGGGAAAAAGACACATAATCCTTTTTTTTTCTGCTTTTTTTAAAATGAAAAGTCTATTGTAAATCAAGTCAATTTAATCGGTGCCATTATATACAGTAGTTCTCTAACAATGGACAGTCTATTTACGGATAAATGTTGTGCAGTTAAAACATACCGTACTATGGTTGGGCAAAATCGTATCGTTTGCAATTCATTGTCAGAAAAACTGTCAATAATATTCACAACTTTTAATTGCTGCAATTGATGCCATGTGATGATAACATATTTTTCTGTGGGAGGCACTTTTACTACCAAATCCACATGTGAGCAGAAGGCAACGCACAGCAGGTAACGCTAACTCGAACACTCAAACTTCTCAACAATGCTCTCAGTCAATCTGTCCCTTACGAGGGGCAGGCCATGGCTAATAAAATTAAGAAGTTAGCTTGACTGATAAGTGTAATTTTTGAACACAACTGATTTAGTCATAGTCATCCAAGAGCAATTGCCATCAATTCATTGTCAAATTAATTGGTATCAGCTAATTGCGTTAATTACCGTATTTATTCATGTATAATACGATCTCGAGTATAATACGATCATCATTTTTTGAGTTTAAAAAGCATAAAAAACCTAAATCATCAATAACCCATATAATAATACTACCCCCACTTTATGGATGATTTTTAGGGTTAAATTTCTATTATTATACTTGAATAAATACAGTAATCGTGATTAATATTTTTACCAATATTGCTAAAATTGTTGTCAATTAGTTATTTAAATTATGACTAATCCGTCAAATTTATAAACGGTAGTCTTTCCACACAAAAAATATTTCAGAAAGTCAACCATTATGATAGTGTTTATCTCAAAAACTAGACAAATTTTAAGTATACCCGTTTTAAAGGTTGAGTTGCTGGGATAGCTGGTGCAGTTGCTTCCGTTGGCCGTGATGCTCAAGCTGTACGTTTGACCGCAGTGAAGATCAACCAGGGAACAGTTGCTCATTGAGGTGCTGCACCCCGTCTTGTGTCCGTCCTGTCCCGTGGCTGTCAGCTGGTAGGATGAGGCCACGGGCGATGTAGCCCACGACACCGCAGCCACGTTTTTCTCACACAATGACCCCACCGTCACATTGCTCGGCACGCACGGGGCTAGAGGAAAAAAAGAAAAGGACTTTAAATATTTCAAAAATTGAATGAGTCTATACCGAATGGCCAGATTGAAGAATACCTGTTGTAATCTTTGTCGGAGGACTTCTGAGGCTGCCGCACTTGTCAGAGGAAGCTGACACTACGACGCTGTAGTGCATGTCACAGCGGGCACCCTGGAGAAGGCATGAACTGGTTGAGCTGTTACAGGAAATTATGGTATTATCGTCAGCCACGCCTGTAACCAGGTAGGTGGAGGTGTCTCCTGATTTCTTCCATTCAACCAGGATGGTGCCACTGTTGCATTCACTTGTTGCATTGATGGTCTCTAGAGTACAAGGGCCTAAAGGAAAACAAACATGTATCATGATAATTATGGTCATTAAAATGCTAACAGTGTGTTAAATTAATTCAGGCTACAGAAAAGGTTTAATAGCGTCAAGTACCTGTCACAAGGTCGAAGGTTTTGCTGCGATTACTGCTGCAGTAATCATTGATAGCCGTGACAGCGAAGGTGTAAAGAGTCCCACATTTCAGATTCGTGATTCCACAGGGCGCAGAAGATGTGGTGCAGTTGAAACTGTCACCGTTGGCTGCCTGTGCCATGCTGAAGTAACTCGTTGCCCCTGCTGCAGGGTCCCAGCTCACCCAGGCATTGTTTGATAGGCAGTCCAGACGGCCATTGGCGAGTTGGGGCACACATGGAACTGTTGCAGGTGAAAGGCAGGAGAATGTATTCTAACCTTTCTGAGATGGTTTTGTGATTCATTTTCATTCTGAATATAGACAACAGTTTATTGTTTCTTGAAGCACATGGACAAAATTATTAGGGATGCACGATATATCAGCATTTATATCAGTATTGGACGATATTGGTCATTTTTTAGAATATCGGTATTGGTCTGGTATTTAAAACCTGGCCAATGTTAACATCCAATATTGATTTCCCACTTTGTGTTTCTATTTTGGGAGGGGAGATGGTTGGTTGAGTGGCATCTGTTTGGTCATGATAGTGATATGGGCGCTGCACCACCAGGGATAGTAGGGAGCCATGTCAGAGGTCTGGTTGTTTATTTACGGTATCAAAAAAAGACCCAAGTGTGTTTGTGTGTATATGTATAATATAATTTGTGTGTTTGTCTAATATCAGTAAATATCGGTTATCGGCCATAACAAAAATAATTATATTGAATATCGTAGTCGGCTGAAATTTTCATATCGGTGCATCACTAAAAATTAATGATTCAGTTCCAAATATATAAATATGACTTCTGTATATTGAATTTAACCGTTGACTGAAGTTTACCTGAAGACGTTTTCACCATAGCGCTTGGTTTGCTCTCACAAGCATCTCTGATGGACAGCACAGTAATGTTGTAGTTCTGTCCACAGGGCAGATTGTTAATAGTACACTTGGTGTTACTGGAGTTGCAGTGGAGTCTCGCTCCAGTGTTGCTCACTGCTGCTACATGGAAATACTGAGCGTCAGGGTTGGGAGACCAGGAAACAACCATGGCACCTTCTGCACAGTGCGACTCAACAGACACGTTCTGGGGCACACAGGGGGCTGAGAGACGAAATAAAAAAGTCAAATTTATAAAAAAGTTGCTAAACCTGCACCCATCACTCTATAAGGTCACACAGCTCGACATTGACATGTTTATAATACCTGTCCGCACAAAGGCCTTATCACTCTCCACGCTACTACAGGAGTCATCATAGCCAAACACGCTCACATTGTAAGTCTGTCCACACTGCAGATTGCTCAGGTCGCAGTATGTCATGGTGTTATTGCACTTAGTCTGGTATCTTCCATCTGTTGTTACACCTACTGCAACATAAGTGAGAGCTCCGCTGGGTGGCTCCCATGTCACTGCAGCCGAGTTCGGGTTGCAGCGAAGGGAAGCTTTGACGTTGGTCGGCTTACAAGGAACTGGTAGAGAGAAAAAGTAAGACGTTTGTTGCCTAATATTGCACATACAGGACATGAAAACAATAATAAAACATATATTGGCTTGTTCTTAAATGTTCAATTTCTTGTTTTACAAATATATCTACTCAAAAGGCAAAATGTTTTTGTTATGATTAGGACTTACCTCGTCAATAAGTAGTATGAAACCAATATGTAAACGGTAAATCAGTCTAGGTTAACCTGAAATAATCTAGGATGTTGAGCTGTAAATCCAGGTGGTTGTAAAAAGATTTTAGTCTTAATGGAAATGATCCCGAGATGCTTTTTGTAATTTCTAGTCATGGTTTATATATATTTTAGGTATTAGCTATAGCCAAGACAACTGCTGGATATGATAAAAAGTTTGCAGTAAAATCACAGGATCTATCGTATTTTGTCCGATTTCAAAAGAGAAGAAAGAAAAATATATACAACCCCAATGCCAATGAAGTTGGGATGTTGTGTAAAACATAAATAAAAACAGATTAAGATGATTTGCAAATACTTTTTCAATCTATATTCAATTGAATACACTACAAAGACAAGATATTTGATGTTCAAATGGATAAACTTTAACAACACTTAAGCTTGGATTATACTTCAGTAAGATGTGAGACAGCATGTTGGTGATTGCGTAATTTTGGATGTCTTTTTCCCGAGCGAGTACAAGCTGAATACGTGGCAGACTAAAAATTATCATAGATCCTCCCTCTGCCCTCCCACAGCTATAAACAGCAATAAAGATGGCTGGATATTGTGTTTTTTTAATCACTCAATGATCAGTGTTTTGTTGGGTGAAGAAGAATCCGTGGTGGAAAACCTTTTTTTTTTTTTTTTTTTTTTACGTTTGTGATGGGACAAAAAGACGTGAAAATCTGAAAATCAGATGTGTGCTGACATTCAATAGGATCAAATCAGCTGCTTTTTAAGCTGTTTTAACAACTAGTTTAAAATCAAATCAAAACAAATGTTTACCAGACTGCAGCGTGAGGTAGGTTTTGCTGTTATCGCAGCGTCCATCCTGAGCTGTGACCGTCAGGTTGTAGAGCTGGCCGCAGTGCATGCCGGGCAGCTCACAGCTGCTTTTTGTGCTGTTGCAGTCAATTCTGTGACCATCAGGGCCGAAAGCCTGCACCTTATAGGAGGCCACGTCACCCACACCTTGCCATGAAACCACACCTGTGTTGTTCGTACACGTCATCTTTGCTGTTACTTTCTGCGGTACGCATGGCACTACAAGCAGGAAGGAAAGAAAAGGGTTATATTTAGTGACTAAAAATACAAATGTTTGACATCATTTGGTGATAAATTAAATCTGCTCTTGATTTTACCTGTGGCAATGTACACAGCTGGTGTCCCAGCACTGCTACACATGTCATCTGAAGCAACAACGGTGATCGAGTAGTTGAAGCCACATAGCAGGTCATTTAGCAGGCAAGTTGTTTCACTGCTGTTGCATGATGGAGCATAGCCTGCTCTGCCCTGAGCAACTGCGGTATAAGACAGGGCTCCTTGACTCGGCTCCCAGGAGACCATCACCCCACCAGACTTACAATCCACACGGGTTTTCACCTGAGCCGGTACACAGGGTACTACAAGAACACGGGAAGAAATATCAGCTTTGGAAAAAATTTCACCTCCAATAATCATTCATGCATTGACAAAAACAACAACATTGTAATTCTGGATGACTGCAATATATGGTACCAGTTTGCTTCCTGATAAAACAATGCTTTTCCTAATAAAGTTCCAAAGTTTTTCTATCCAAATGTTTCCATTGTTTCCATGTTTTCATTTTGGTTCTTACCTGCTTTAAGTTGTTCAACATCGCTCTGAGACACGTTGCACACGCTGTTGGCCGCGATCACACTGATGTTGTAGGTGAAGCCACACTTGAGGTCTGGCAGGACGCAGGTCTGGGAGTTCGTCTGGCAACTAGTTTCCCCCTCTTCCACACCGAAGCCCTGGACTATGTAGTATCCAGCTCCCCTGCTGGGCTGCCAATCCACCTGTGCTGTGTTACTGCCACAGTCCAGCTCAAACACAACATTTTCAGGAGGACAAGGCACTGGAGAAAGGAAAGAAAAAAATGCAAAAAGTGACTCAATAAGTAATAAAATGGACCAAATATGTGGTTAACCAGGTACCACTTCTGACTTAAAATACTTGCAGGTTAGGCGAAACACAGATGATACCAAGCTCATTCATAAGATTGGTACATTTAAAATTGTTGTCAAAATGTTGTCCTTTTGAGTACTTACCTGATTCCACTTGCAGCTTAGCACTAGGTGGACTGTTGCACTGATCATTTGAGGCCACTGTGGTCACATCGTAGATCCTTCCGCACTGCAGATTCTGCAGCTCGCAATTGGTGCCATTGGTGGTGCAGGTTGAAACATTACCACTAGAGGACTTTGCTGTTGCAGTGTAGTTCAGGGCACCCTCGGCATACATCCAGTCCAAAAGGGCAGTGTTGGTGCCGCAGTCCAAAACCACAGAGCCGATATTGGGTGTGCAGGGAACTAAGGGACGTCATTAAAGAATTGCTTGTTGAACCAATGCTTAAACATGAAAACAACAAGTCATACATGAACACACATCATGCAAAACCAATAGACTTTACCTGATTTGAACAGAACTGGTTGGCTTGGCAAACCTGAGCAGGTATTATCCACTGGTACCACCTGCACAGAATATTCTTGTCCACAGCTGAGGTTGGTCAAAATACACTTGGTGAGTCCAGTCTCACAGGTGGACTGAGCTCCGCGAGTAGTCGCTGCTGACACTTTGTAAGACAGAGCCCCTCTGCTGGCGCTCCACGACACAACTGCTTGATTGTTGGAGCAGTTCACGGTTGCTTTCACGTTAGTAGGAATACAAGGAGCTAGATTTTTTTTAAAGAGGGAAGTTGCAGATAGTTTAGTTGTTGAAAATTCATATTTTAACAAGTTGTTTTCTCAAAGCTAAAGTACAGTATATAGAAATTACTTTAAAGGTAACAGACATTAGTTGAACCATTTTTAAATGTTGTCATATTTTAGAATGAGAGTTTGAAACCTAATACCTCACCTGACTGCAGCATGTTAACCTCACTGAGTTCAGAGTTACAGATTGAGTTTGAGGCGACGACGGCCACTGTGGTGTTCTGTCCACAGGGGACAGTGGATATGGCGCACTGCGTACTGACAGATGTGCAGTTATACGATTGACCATCTTTTGTCGTTACTGTAGCAGTGTAGAAGATGGCCCCAGCCGAGCCAGACCATGACATCCTTGCAATATTGGTAAAGCAGTTTTTGGTGCTGGAGACATTAGTGGGCTTACATGGCACTGAGGGACGTAAAGAGGAACATGTTAATGAAACACTAAGTCCTGATGAAGAGAATTGTATTCAAATTGTGTATAAATAATTTAAAATTTGGAACAGCGAACTCTGGGGGGAAAAAAGTGTTTAGAAGTATGCATTTGAAAATGTACCTGACAAAAGGGAAGAAGCCTGACTGGGTTGACTTGTACATACTGAGTCTACTGCCTGAACAGACAAGAAGTACTCCTGACCGCACCGGAACTCAGAAATGTAAGTCCACGTATCGTTGGTGCTGAGCTGCACTTTGTGGCCACTGTTGGTTTGTGCAGTCACAATGTAAGAATCAGCAGCTTCACTTGCATTCCAGCTCAGTGAGGCCACCTTTAAAAAAAAAAAAAGATAAAATTTTCATTACTTAATTTGTCTATTTCATAAAGCACTTTATAAACCTTTGATAAATATATTTTTAAGGAACAAAACAATGGTCACCTTCGTGGTGCAGTTAAAAGATGATTTCAAATGTTGTGGTACACAAGGTGCTAAAATGAGAAGGCGGATGTTAAACATTCATACCAATAAATTGGGTAATTATTTCAGTTTAATCTAAGTAAAACAAGAATAAAAAATTGGTTCAGGTGTCAGCAGTTTAGCATTAGTTTTAGGTGGACATGCCTTCTAAAAGTTTTCTTACCCATCCGAATTGTTGTGCTGTTGCTTGGCACGCTGGTGCACGAGTATTCAAATGCAATGACGTTAACGGTGTACACTTTACCGCAGTGTAGGTCGTTCCAGGTGCAGACAGTATTGTTTGTTATGCACCCATGGGTGTGATCGTCGTCTCCAATCGCAATGGCCATATACCCCTCTGCCACTGCACTCATGGACCAGCTGACTGAGCCCAGACTGTCTTCACAGTGTGTGAAGCTCTGCACATTCATTGGGACACAGGGACCTGAGGAAATAGGAAATTGATGAATAACCACTAACATGTTAAAAAAGCACAACAAAAAAGTATAAATGAGCCATGTACCTGTCTTGTATTGTTTAGATGAGCTGACTGTGCTGTCACATCGACCATCTTTGGCTTGTACAGTTAAATTGAATATTTGTCCACATGGCAGATCAGTTCCTATTATTGAATCATTGGACTGGAAAGATGCAGTGTATCCCAGGTGTCCACTGATGGTCACCTCATAAAACGATGCGCCTTTAGCCTCAGGCCAGTCCAAGATAATGGTGTCATTGTTGCACGATCCACTGACCATCAGACCAGTTGGTTGGCATGGTTCTGAAAAATAAATAACCATTGTTTTTGTTGTTTTTGGTTTTCAGCTTTTTCTGTTTTACTTTACTTAACGTGAAGCTAACACTATCACAGAGTTAATGCAAAGCTAATGGGGGCGTTTATGTGGGTGTTTTAGGTTTGATTACCTGAAGCACCCACATGAACTGGAGGAAAGCCAGAAAATGTGTACCACAACATTGGCTACAACACATCCTCCTCCAGCGAATGGTGGAAACTACTCAGCCAATAATCCACGATGCACTCTCAATCAAGGTTGTGGCCGGTAAAGAAATTGGTTTGACTGATAGTTTGTTCGTATAGTTTTAGAACACAGGGTAACTGAGTACAATTGTCATCTAATAATTGTCATATAAATTGCTATCGGATAAATGCCACAAATATTCATGATTTTTTTTTTCTCGATATTGCCAAATCATTGAAAAAGTTTTCTAAACATTTTTTCAACAATGCTTCTAATGTTTCTCCAAAATTAAAAAGTAGAACCTGAACTAAAATAAAATAGTACACCAACATTAAAGTACTACCTGTCTGAATCTCCACAATGTTGCTGATATCACTGTAACATGTGTCACTGTATGCAGCTACAGAGAAC
This sequence comes from Anablepsoides rubrolineatus, assembly GCA_031762495.1. NCBI lineage: Eukaryota > Metazoa > Chordata > Actinopteri > Cyprinodontiformes > Rivulidae > Anablepsoides > Anablepsoides rubrolineatus. The sequence continues at coordinate 4,598,626 of JARVGW010000427.1, read as the reverse complement.
TGGTACGTTTCCCCACAATTCAAGCGAGGGAAACTGCAGGTGACGTTGGTAGAGTTGCACTGCAGGGTCATTCCCATGCTGGAGGTGGCAGTAGCCATGTAGTGGTCCACCCCTTTTTCGTCACCCCAGTTCAAGTTGGCGGTTCTTGTGCCACACTTTAGGTCCACTTCAACGTCCAACAGCTGACAGGGGCCTGGACAACAAGTTCACGCATTATAAAATAATACCACGGGGGATTTCTGGTTGTGAAAGTAAAATAACAGCTTAGATGAAGGTTTTCTTGACTTACGTGAGTTGAAGGTAAGATTAGTTTGTGTATCAATCTGGCAGTTGTCACTGATGCTTGTCAGGATGACGTTGTACATCTGACCGCACTGCAGCTTTGTCAAGGTACACTGGTTCCCATTAGTTTCACACGAAGACCGGAAGCCATCTCCTGACTTGGCAGTCACCTTGTAGGAGTTGGCTCCATGGGCTGAGCTCCAGGAGACATCAGCTGAGTTGTTGTAGCAATTCAGGTCAACCACCACATTGCTGGCGACACAAGGAGCTAAAGACAGAGAAGGAGATATTACACAACTGGGAAAAAATCTTCAACTAATGTAGCTTCAAATCAGAATTTTCATTCAGGTTTTGGTTTTTGTATGTTCTACAGTACCTGAAACCAGCAGTACGGGTGTGGAAGGCTTGCCGGCCAGTGTTTCCCCCATAGCAGTGACAGTGGTGTTGTAGGCGATCCCACAGTGGAGGCCTTTTACGCTGCAGAAGGTGTCGTTACTGGAGCAGGTCAGTGAGTGGCCATCAGTTCCCATCAGTTTAACCTCATAGCCCTTAGTGCCCCAGCTGGGCTCCCATGATATGGTTCCCTGACCCGCCCCACAGTTCACATATGTTCCCACGTTGTTAGGCGGACAAGGTTCTGATTGGAGAAAGACAAACAATAAAAAGACAGAATGCATGAAGTGATGCACGTCATATGTAAGACTTTATGCAAAGCCACATGTGAAACATAAAAACTGCAAAGAATTAAAAATGTGCATTATCTACATTGATTTGTTTGCACATTGGCTACATTCTGAAAAGAAGTAAAACATCACGGAGTGAACAAAACTATAGACTTTTATTCCATCATATGTTCTTTTATTGGAGTCATGATTTTCTTCATTTCTTTTTGAAAAACAAAACAAATTCTAAATACAATATACAATTTTTGAATTTTATAACATATACAGAGCTTTATCATTGAATAACTCCCTTACTTTGTTTAGTACTGTAATAGATTTAGCTATTTTTATTCTTAAATTATTTATGTGAGATTTCCATGTTAGCTTTTCATTCATGATAACAACCAAAAACATCACCTCCCTGACTTTAAAAAATCTCAACACCATCGACTCTAAATGGGACATCGACAGTTCTATTTCTATGAATATCATGTAATTAGTTTTATCCAAATTGAATGATAATTTATTAAGTTTAAACCAAATGCTGTCTGCATCATCTTACATTCTAAATCTTTACCCAACCAAATAAATGTAGTATCATCTGCAAAGAATACACATTTAAAAAGTCCTGACACATTTACCAAGTTAATCAAATAGGAAAAAAATAACTTTGGTCCAAAATCAGAACCCTGAGGAACTCCACATGTGATGTTACACAGTTCAGGTCTTACATCATTTACAGTGGGTTGCAAAAGTATTCATACCCCTTGAACTTTTCCATATATTGTCACATTACAACCACAAACATAAA
>JARVGW010000427.1:4532252-4562627 GCA_031762495.1 Anablepsoides rubrolineatus | reverse complement strand
ACTTTATGTAAAATCCTTCTTTGCACCATCACCTCCAGAGATTCCACAGCCGTCCCCAGAACAGAACCAGCCTTCTTAATCCAAAGCTAAATTAGTAGACTAACACCCATATTATGGTGAGCATGTGAATTTGTTATTAAACCGGCAGGCACAATTGTAATAAACACCTTTTGCGGGATAATGCAATAGTGGGAATGCAAAAGGAAAAAAAAATTCTCCCATGTCCCCTCACGGGCTCTGTACAAAATAAAAAATTCAGGCAAAAGAGACATTTTTCCAAATCAGTTTCTTCAATATAAAATATATGAAACTAACAAAAACTGCAGGTACATGTGTGTCTTGTTCTTCATTCTGTGGAGTTACTCACAGTATAGAGTCTCCAGAAATTTTACTCAAGTAAGAGTAGCAATACTTCATTATAAAATTATTCAAGTACAATGTACAGTGTAGTTAAATACTCCTAAAAGTATTTTTTCCCAAAAAGTTACTCAAGTAAATGTAACTAGTTTCTACCCAACTCTGGTTCTACCTGTATCTCTGGTGTGAGATGTGCAAGCCCGGTTGCATCCACTGATTTCATTGCAAGGTGTTACCACCACGCTGTAGGAGCTATCGCAGCTGAGGTCAGAGAGGGCGCACACCGGCGCTGTGTCATTACAAAGGATGACCTCGGAGCTGTCCACAGCCCGCGTCTCATAGAGCTCTGCTCCCCGTGAAGCAGTCCACGTGATCTCCAGAGTGTCTGTGCTCACAGTGGAGACGGAAACACTTTCGGGACAGCAGGGTACTGAAACACACGGAACAATGCATTAACCTGAGCGTAAACTCTTACTGAGATCCCTCTGTCACTCACCGGTGGTGTAGTTGAGGACTTTTCCTTTAGGACTGCTGCCGGCTTTATTGTACGCGAACACCGACATCAGGTAGGTGTAGCCACACAGGCAGCGGTAGGTGCAGTTGTTGCCGGTGGTGGTGCAGGTCACTTCGCTTCCATCACCTTTCTTGATGAATGCCTTGTAGCTGTCGGCGTAAGGCACCGCGTTCCACGTCAGTGTGCAGTTTTCGTCTGATGACTTCACAAGAGCTGGAGACCCTGGAGGGCAAGGGACTGACAGCACAAGACAGATTGATGTTACAGGCAGTTCATATCTTATTACCTCCGCCAAGGGAGCTTGACTTATGAAAACTTTGGAGCTTAATCCAGGACCAGTTTGTGGATGAATAACGTCAGGTGACGAGTCTCTGACTATTTTTTTGCATTGAACTACACCAGGAAAAAATCCCATTCATACTGCCTGCTTAAATGTTTGCTACGTCAGAACTTATTCGGCAAATGTGTTTCCATCTCTCCTTTTGCACATTAACTCTATTGCAGGATAGGGGAAATTGGTCTTGGCGGAGGTTTGCACTCTCCGAGTGCTTCTAGTTTTAGATTTGAAACTAGCGTTGAGAACATTTGTTTTGGACTGGTTGTTCATGTTCAAATCCCTGGTAGCCATGTATGCCAGTCTGCCACATCCCCCCAAACCCAGCCGGTCGAGGCAGATGACCACCTGTTCTGCTGGAGATTTCTTCCTGTTAAAAGGGTGTTTTTCCTCTCTACTGTCGCCACTGTGCTGCTCAGGATGAAGTGAATATTCTACACAATCTGCTGGCTTCTATGGATCGATTGTTCTTTGTACAGAGACAACGTTTGCTGTGACTTGACACTATGCAATAAATTATTTGTTACTCACAAGTGGTGAAGACCACTGGGGTGGATGGGTTGCTGGGTCCGCCCTCGTTGAACGCAGTGACCTGGATGGTGTGAACTTGTCCACAGCCCACTGGAGACAGGGTGCAGGAGCCGGAGGTGCTGTTACAGGTTACGCCCTGGTCACTTGTTACGTGATACTCAAAGAACTCCTGTGCATGTTCCCAGGACACGGAGAGTCCTGCTGTGTTGTTACTCATCACCACAGACACATTGACAGAAGATGGCGTTGGAGGTCCTTAATGAAAAATGACACAAGTTATGAAACCCAAAAAAGAGCAGAAGATTTAATTTGTTGTTTTTTTCTTTGTCTACATTCAGACTAAACTTTATTTTAACTATATTGGAACATTTTTCTGTTTCATGGCTGTGTCTATTAATGTCATCAGAAATACGTTTAAAATTAGTTTTATTTTAATAAACTATTCTTCAGCACAGAACTATTTATGCTGCTGCATTCCTCCCAGCAGCTGTCAGACCCTATAACCAGCACCACGCCCAAAAATCATAATAAATGTTTACAAAAATCACAATAAGTGTTTACACACCTGCTGCTGTACACACTATCATTTGTACTGCTATTATTCATTGTCAGTACTCATCTGAACAATCATTTCCACTACTACTCATTTATATTAGTAATCTGAGCAATCGTTTGCAATAAAGGGACAATAAAGGCTATTTCTATTCTATTCTATTCTATTCTGAATTAAAAACTCCAGTAAAAACAATATTCACATTTTACTTGACGGAGTTTTGAACCCCTAAAAGCAAAGATGCAATAAGCGTCTTTAAGTTAAAAAAAAAAAAAAGATAAAAAGCACAGAGTGTGAAATCACAAACAGAGGTGTCTCCTTACGTGTTGTTTGGTTGACATACACACTGCCTTCTCCCATTTGGCCCTCAGGGTCCCAAGCTGAACCTTCAATGCCATAGAGCGACCCGGCATTAAGCCCAGAGAAAGTCAGACTGGTGTTGGATGTGTTGTATTTTATCTCGGTATTCTTCTCAAAGCTGTATACAGACACGGTGTATTGGACAGCATAAGCAACAGGAGTCCAGGATACCACGATACTGTCATTGCTGGGAGAGGATGTAGAGATCTGAGGAGGCGGCAACACTGTGGAGGAGAGGTTTTATAAAGTTTACATGTGTCTGATAAAGTGTTAGTAGTAGCAAAGAAATAAGATATATTGTTAGAAAGACTTTTGATTTCCAACCTACAACTCAAACAATGCTGTGCTGGTATTTAAAGTGTCTTTGACATCCAGTTTTAGTAATAAATGTTTTTTTGAGAGATAACACTGATAAACTTATTGCAAAGAAATAATAAATCACAGCACTGAGTTGAACAGTTCACGTGAAGTAACAGGATGTGATGTCAAAGGGGAATGTCTGAACACAAAACAGACGGCTAACAACATAATCTGTAAGGAAGAATCTTTTTATATTATTAATTTAAGCCACTATCAGACACAAAGAAGAGTCAGAGTTCAAATGCTATTGTTTAAAAAAAAAAACAACGAAAGAAAGTTTTTTTTTTTTTCTTAGAGTTCCCTTTTGGTGTCACTTCTGGTTTCACTTTGGCTGAGCTAAGTTCAAAAGAAAACATGCCAGTTATGTGACAAAATGAGGAAAATCACAATGTGTATTATGCAAAGTTTCTTAAATAAAGTATAAATGTGTTTTCTTTGACTTTTTGGATTTGGAGGATATGCATCAGTCCAATGTATTTTCTGAAATCCAAATTAAAGGATTATCACCATCTAACAATACATTTAACGTTGACATTAATATAACATGTTAACCTTACTTATTTAGTCATTAATGTTTGAGTTGAACCCATTTTTTAAGCTTAGTATTTAGTCATTTCTACAACAGAGTATTAGGGCCACAATTTTTTTTTAATTACAAGATTAAAGTCACAATATTGTGAGAAAAAAAGTCATAATCTGACATATTCTATATATTTTCTGTTCCTGGGTTGGCTTGCGCCCACTGTGGACAGCCTCCAATGCGTGTTTCTGTGTTTACGAAGTAGTTTGATTACTTTTGGGTCACTATTATGCTTCCATCCACATTATGTAACAACTAAATCCATCAACGCAGCCATTAATAGCAATGCCTCACAGCTGCAGTTTATCATATGAATCCTAGTAGTCATTTGCACACAGAGGTCTCAAGTAACTAAGCACAAATACTTTGTTACTTTACTTGAGTAGAAATTTTGGTTATTTATACTTTAGTGAAGTAAATATTTTTCAGTCTACTTTTTATTTCTACTCTTTACATTTCAATTCAGTGATCTGTACTTTCTACTCCTCACATTTTAAAAATGCAAAAAGTATTTCATTTCTATTTAACTTTGACTTGTTTTTATTCCATCTTTTCATTGTTCAGAAAAAAATAAATAGAAATTTATCCAGATACATGAAGCCCTTGGATAGAGTGAATTTGATTGTAGTTGGATGGTAAGTGTAAATATAAACCATCCTGACACTCTATTGGATTGAACACACTCCATCACACCTGTATGACACAAATCCCATCACATTCCAGCAGGACATACTGTTGGAACCTAGAATGAAGATGATCGGGGCTGAAACAAGTAGTCTAGTCAAATATTTCCAAATTTTTCAACATTATCATTTTAATTTAACATTATAGTCATTATTGGCTTTAGAAGAAAAATGTGTGTGTGTGTGTGTGGGGGGGGGGGTATACTATAGAACCCTGTGGCACAGCCTAAGCTGAGTAAAAATCTTGAGTTGATACTTCTACTTCCAAAAAAGTATTTTTAAACCCTAACCCTAGTATCTATACTTCTACTTAAGTAATGAAATGCTTTTGACACCTCTGTTTACACAATCATTTCAAAGTCCTGCTACTAATGATAATTTGATGCTGATGTGTTAAAAATTGTAAAATTGATACCCGAGTATAACTTTACAAGACGCTCAACATTCCTCATTTTAACGGAGTGGTAAGACTTCTTTGAGTTCTCATAATGTGATGACTTTATTCTCCTAATGTTATTTTATTCACAAACTAGTTTTTTCACGATATGTTATCACTTAATTCACAGTATATTATGACTTTAATCTTGTAATAATAAAAATCTTGTCTGGCCCTAACACTTTGTCGTAATACGTATTTCACATAAGATGAGTCTTAAAGAAATTTAAGTGTTTGGTTTTAATTCAGATCTAGGACACAGCTATGTTGGATTTATGACATTATGTATAATGTGAAACTTAATATAAAACTGTGGAACTTATTGTTACATGTTTTTTGGGGGGGATCTTAAGGATCAAATGTTCCCTTCAGGTGAGAAGATCTGAAAACTGTGTTTTAACAATGAGCTTTTCTTTAGATATTTTTCAAAGAGGAGCTCAGGTAAAGTTACAGCTGATACACGAGAAGGCCCTCAGGGACGCTGACACATTTCTTGAATAAAAAAAAGTAACTTTGATATGGATAGATGATGTGTGTTTGCAAAACTATATGGAAGTTTTGTGTTACAATGTGTGGATCCATTAACGTCTGCGGGGAAGTTGAAACTCAAGAGAGAACCCTGTGGGTTTCTTAATAAAATGTGTTAATAGAGCAGGTTCTTTATGATCTTTTATCTTGTTTTTTGTTTCCCAGCTGTGGAGGATAAGATATATGTTGTAACATGGCAAACAACAATACCTGTTTTTGCAGTCACAGGGGTGGACGGCTGACTGCGACCAACGCTGTTGGCGGCCATGATGCTCAGCGAGTACTCTGTGTACGGGCTGAGGTTTTTAATCTGGGCTGGGGAGGAGGCCACGCTGTCCTCTCTGAAGAAGCCATTCGTGTTCTCAATGCGTATGACATAATAAGTTGCCCCTGTCTGCAGGTTAAACTCTGCCATCAAGGTTCTGCTATCTGTAGGCTTGACAGTCTTGATGGGTTCCATCATGTAAGGGGCTAAAACAGCAACAAACATGAAATGTCAGAGAAAATATCTAAAATGTGCTCATTTATTTTAGAAGAGGTTGAGTTCAATGTTTACCACATCATATGATAGATACCTTAGCAAAAAACTACATTTACTTTATTCTGTGAGCACTTGAATACAAAGTCTTTTTCAAAAATGCAAATTCTTGTATCATCTTTTTGTACAAATTAGTCAGATAAATAAAAAACCTAAACTAAACCATGATCAAGACAGTGAAATCAGCATTAAGGATTTCAAATAATGTAAGTAAACATAGTATACCTCACCTGTTAATGTCTCAGTAGATGTGGAGCTCAGTACTGTCTGAGAAGCATCCAGAGCTTCTACTGTAAAGATATACGCAACATCCTGGCACAGGGAGGTGATGGAGCCCAACACTGTGTTTGGACCAAAAGTGGCAAAAGCAAAGGGGCTGTTTGGTGAGCTTTTCAAGGCGGCGGAGATCTTGTACGAGGCTGCTCCAGAATACTTGTTCCATTTGAGATACACAGTCTTGGATGTTGTAGAAAACACAGACACTTGGAAACCTGAATGACAGTAAAGCACATCATTACAAGTATATGATAAATCAAATAAGATATGTGTATGAAACATTTACAATAAGATATATGGTTAAGAAAAAAAAAACCTGATTGTGCTGCAGTCTGTAAATTAAAAGGAGAAAATATGAGCATGTTAAAGTTGTACATAACTTCGAACAAATCAAACTTTTGTTTTTGTACATTTTAAACACTTCCATATTTACTTATTATTCTGTCTTTTAAAAGCAAATTTGAAATGATTCCACTACTGTACCTGTGAGCAAATGCTCAGGAAGACAAAAACCACCAGCCACGTCATGCAACCCATTCTTGATTTGAAATTCTTCACTCGGTGTTCTAACCTCTCAACACCAATTTTTAAAAGCACATCTCTTTTAAGATTTTTCCTTATTTTAGTTCAAGTGTAGGGTGTCTGTACTACTAGTTAAAATATGTCAGTCTAGCTCCTCCTGCGTTGGAACAAATGTCCAATCATGGTAAAGCTGACTCACAACAGCTAAACAATATTTAGCTACAGGTGTGAAATTCAATAGTAAAAGATAAATCCATCACTTATGACATTTGTATGTGACTGGAGGTGGTGAGATGCTGGATTTCCTCTACTGGAAGGTTCAGGTTATTTTCATACTGTGGAAGTACAGGAAAGAAAAAAAAAGAGATAATTTACAGTCATAAACTGTTTAATAAAATTACATTTTCACAGTCACACCCCCATCTATCCATCCATTTTCTGTACACGCTTATTCCTTTCAGGGTCGCGTGGGTCACTGGTGCCCATATCCAGCAGGCACAGTGCGAGGGGCGGGGTACACCCTGGACAGGTCGCAAGTCCATCACAGGGCTACATATAAAGACAAACGAGCCAAACAACCATTCACTCTCTCACTCACACCCCCATACAAATATAACATAATAAACTACAGTTTATGATAGATATTACATATATGGCTGTTTACCTGTATAAATGCACACTTTATACTACTAATAACAAAAGCATATTAAAAATGTCAAAGAAACCAACAAATGAGTAAAAACTTTTGTTTGGGTGGCCTTTTTATTTTCAAGGGTTGAAAAACTACAATCGCGCCCCATCGCCTGTCTATGACGCATGTGACGTCTAAACCCGCGCGACACACACCGAGCGGAAAAAGAAAACAAGATGGCAGCAGGCTCAGATCACGGGCTTAAAAGAATAGTTTTGCAAAGTAAGTTCTTATGTTTTAAAGTGTTTGTTAGCCTTACAAAAGCAGCGTTTTGTTTTGTTAAATCCCAAACCTGGATTTGGTGCTGTTTTAATTTTGCAGTGACTACGTGGAATATTTGAACGTTCACTATTTTAATTAAAAAAAATTCATGTACGAAACGGAAGTTCTTAACTTTAGGATGGGATGAATATTCGTTAGAGTAAAAGCGCCTAAGTAAACTTGGCTCAACAGGTTCTCTGGATTTTGTTTGTGAATTTAATCGGCGTGAGGTCACTGCTGCTTGGAGCCCCACCTCATTCTTCTATGTTAGCTGCCAATGTCATAAGAAAGACTTTTACATACTTATTTGGAGCCTTACAAAAATGTTGAAGTTGCTCCAACAAAGACTGATCACAAATAATCAGTTTCTAGCATTATATTGTGCAAGAAATTGTGTTTTTTTAAACAAGACAGTGTACGTCAATGGTGATTCTTGAGTAGGTTTTTTTTTCATGTTTATTCATTTTCAACAGGAATAAAAGATACAATTATCACAGACTGCAGAAAATCAGATGTATGGAAGGTAGGACACCTTCAGTATTCTAACTGCATGAACAGATATTTATATCAGATTTTTCTCACTGACTCAGTTACACTTGATTTCATGCTTATCCACATAACCTTGCAACACATGTGGAACACTGATTCATCACTTCTCGACAGATTTTGATTCTAGACCCCTTCACCACCAAGCTTCTCTCATCATGCTGCAAAATGTCCGATCTGATGGCAGAAAAAATAACAAGTAGGTTATGAGGCTTCCATTAGAGCAAAATATGCATTTTTCACAGCATACAGTCATGTGGTGGCAATAACTGGAATCTAAATGTGGATTTCTGTGCAACATTTGCTGAAAAAATATATTTTTTTAAGTTGTGGAGGACCTGTTCAGAAAGAGGGAGCCGGTTACTGAAATGAAGGCCATCTACTTCATGACGCCAACCACTAAGGTTTGTCAATAAAACCTTGATCATAATGCAAAGAATTTTTGCTTTTATGCTTCTAATACAAAATTATTTTGACAGAGTGTAGACGCCTTTATTGAAGACTTCAAGAAGAAACCCAAATACAAAGGAGCCTATGTTTATTTTACTGACTGTAAGTAATCTATATCTTATTTTATATATCTACTTAAAATGATCAGACATAAATGCTGTTAAATGTATTACAATAAAACTTCAAAATATTTCTTAATTGGATTTGACAGTCTGTCCCGATGACCTCTTTAACAACATGAAGCTTTACTGTGCCAAGTACATCAGCGTCTGCAAGGAAATAAACATCTCTTTCTTGCCTGTAGAGGCACAGGTGAATAATTGAGGCTTCTTTTTTTCCCTTGGGTAGTTTTGTAATAATGTTACAGTTCCTCTTTCTATTTTTCCGTAATGTAGTTGTAATTTTGAGACATAATTTACTTGGTTCTGTATTTTTTAAATGGTGTTGCTAAAGTAATGTTTATGCGCTAGATAAACTTTTCATGGGTGTTGGCTGCTTTAAGTTAAGGCTTAAGAACAGTAAATGACTGCTTTTTATGTTTTAAAAGTTGATAATATTTAGTGTTATTAGTGCTGGTTTGAAAGTATAATTAGGAAGCAAAACTGATTAGTCGCATTGCAATATTTTCAAACTGTGTGCTTTTTAAGGTGTTCACGTGCGATAATCCGGGGGCTTTCCGAAGCATCTACAGTCCTCACAGTCGAGACAAAAGGAAGACACTGGAGACTCTGGCGGACCAGATTGTGACGATCTGTGCCACGTTGGACGAGTACCCAGGGGTCAGATACAAGAAGTAAGCCGGAGAAGATTTTATTTCTGTGCTTAAGTTGCACCACTCCTCATCCCCAAACTGACACTTCATAAGAAGAGCGTGTCATTTTTGGGGATGTTGGACAATAATTTTATATTTACTTTATTTCTGTCAGCATAGATGATCAAATACACACTTTCTTATTAACCACTCAGGAGTAAAAAACAAATGGGGAAGATGTTGCTTCCAGAAACCTTATGTTGAATCTAAAAAGTGAATAAAGTAGCTGTTTACAGAACACTACACAGTTGTGAATCAACTTATGATTATGATTATAATTCCTGCATTTTGTTTTTAATAACTAGAGACGGCAACATGGAGAATGCTAAAATGCTTGCCGAGCTGGTTGACAACAAGCTGGCCAGACACTATGAGTTGGATGACAACGGAACGAAAAAGGTGAGACACCTGCAGAACAAAGAATGTTGACACCCTAAGCCAAACGTTAGCCTTGGGAGTTAATGGGATCCTTAAAGTCCAATGTTGTTTAGCCTCTAACTTTACAGGAAGTATTGTTTAAACCTGAGAAAACTTTCCTTTCCTTGAGCTGGAAATTCTACCAGGGATTGGGCAAGACAAACATTATTTATAAAATTGATTAAAAAAAAAAATCACACAATATAGTCATATTTTTAATCTTTACTTTCTGTTGGTAGGAGAAGACGCAGGCCCAGCTGCTGATAGTGGAACGAGGTTTTGATGCGGTGAGCCCCATCCTCCATGAGCTCACCTACCAGGCCATGGCCTACGACCTTGTTGATATTCAGGACGACACGTACAGGTAAGTCTTTCCCTGCTGAATATCCCCGTACTTAAATTCACACGCAGCCCCCCACCTTGTCGAACCACATTGCCCTGCCGATTGCTGAAACTAAGTATGTGGGTGGTCTTGTTGCTCAGGTACAAGTCCAAAGATGGCTCAGAGAAGCAGGCCCTGCTGAATGAGGACGATATGCTTTGGGTGAAACTCAGGCACAAACACATCGCTGAAGTCTCAGAGTAAGCCAGCAACATTCACGTTATTGTAATACTGTGTATCTGCTGTCTTCACTTAAACATTTAACCTGCTTCAAACAGGGAAATCCCCAAGATGGTAAAGGAAATATCTGCCAGCAAGAAACAGCCAGATGGGAAGGTAGAGGAGTGGTGGCTTTAAATGTCTATTTTCTATTTTAAAGGCACTTCTTAGCAAACTTAATGCATATTTTTTTTTTTTGTTGTTTCAGATCACAATTAGCAATTTGGCCCAAATGATGAAGAAGATGCCTTCATTCCGTAAACAGCTGACTGAGGTATGAAATAAAAGTAAAAAAATAACTTTTTTGGGTGATGTTAACTTGATTCACAGAGTTAGTCAGCTGATTATAGAAAATCGTATTTCAAGGATGTGCCTTGAGAGTGCTTTTAGAGCGAATGAAGTTAATTTTAGCTTCCTACTTGTAGTTAAAGATGTAGGTTGTCATGTTGTGGTTGGGTGTGGATACCCCTGCAGCCTGTAATTTTTAGAGTTGTTGCAGCAGAATAGACTGACAACAGTCTTACTGAAAAATAAAACAAACGTTTTAAAACAAGAGATCAGAAATTTCATTAACAAGCAGTAATGGTACATAAGTTTGTGTTTTTTGTAATTTTTGTTTTGCATGTTTTTCTGTCCTGATTCTAGAAAACTATACATCTGCAGTTGGCTGAAGATTGCATGAAGCCTTTCTCAAACAGCGTGGAAAAGATTTGCAAAGCTGAACAGGTTTGTTTGTGCCCTCCTTCAACAGTTCAGTGAGTGACCGGGATGAACAAGTTGTTTTCTAGTAAAAATCTAGTTGTTTTTAAACATTATGAGGCTGTTTATGGCACAGTATGAGAGCCAAAATTAAAACTAATGTGCAACCAGCGGTTGCTACATCTTTGTAGCAGGAGGCTGTATCTATTCCTAAGCCAGCTATTGATTATTGATAGGCCAGCACCGGTAACTAAGAGGCTGGCGCTGGCAAATGAGCAGGAAACTATTCAATTGTGTTAGCATCAGAGATGCTAGCGACTAGCATGGATAAGCTGGCGTTAGCATCAGAGATGCTAGTGACTAGCATGGATAACCTGGCGTTAGCATCAGAGAGGCTAGCGACTAGCATGGATAAGCTGGCGTTAACACCAGGGAGGCTAGCGACTAGCATTGGAGAGGCTAGCAACTAGCATGGATATGCTGGCGTTAGCATTGGGGAGGCTAACGACTAGCATGGATAAGCTGGTGTTAGCATGGGAGAGTAGCAACTAGCATGGATAAGCTGGTGTTAGCATTGGAGAAGCTAGCAACTAGCATGGATAAGCTGCTCAACTTCTTTTATGTAAAACAAACAAATCATAAAACTTATTACTGTAAAGCAGACAACTTTAGTTGCCATCTGAATTTGCTGCTGCATTTGCCCTCGTCTGTTGGTCGACAGCAGTGGTTTTTTTTCTCTTTAGCCTAATTATGAGAAATATCTGTATATGACATTATAAATTATAATTCAATTTAGAGAAGCCTTATTTAATACGCTGTAAAAAATTGTAAGATGCCCCAACTTGATAGTTCCGGCTTTTCTCATTAATTATGTAGGTGAGCACTCTAGGCATGCTAGTTGCTAGTCTTTCAGATGCTATTGCAAATAAATAGTCTCCTTCTCATTTGCCAGCACCAGCCTCTCAGTTAGCGGTGCCAGCTTATCATTAATCAGATCAATAGCTGGCTTAGGAATAGATATAGCCTCCTGCTACAAGGATGTAGCAATCGCTGGTTGCACAATAGTCTTAATTTTGGCCCTCATACCAACGCCATAGCTGTTAACGAAGATCTTCAATGAAGACATGAGTTATGTTGGAGTTGTCTGAATTTATTGTGTAAATAAATACAATACTCTTAAACAAATAAGAGTAATGAAAACATTGGAAGTCTTTGTTTTCTGTATCTGAGTCTGACCTTCACCTAATCCAATATTTAGATCAAATGTTCTTGTAAATATAGGATGTTAGATGTGGTATAATTTTCTCTGCAGGACCTTGCAGTCGGTTCTGATGTGGAAGGGGTAAAGGTGAAAGATTCCATGAGGACTCTGCTGCCGGTGCTGCTTCATTCTTACAGCAAATATGACAAAATCCGAGCTGTGCTGCTCTACATCTTCAGCTTAAATGGTAAAACTATCTCCTCTCTTTATAAGGTCTTTTTTGTTTATTCAATTAAATTGTCATTTTCTTAAGAAAGCAAATAAAGTGACAACTAATTTTATTTCTCTTTGCTAGTTGGAGACATCAAATTGTTTAATTAAAATATTGCAGTGGTTTAAAAAAAAGCATGATCAGATTTTCCCTCTGATTTGTGTGTAAACAGGAACAACAGAAGAAAACTTAAATAAACTCATCCAGCATGTTCAGATTGAGAACGAACGAGAGTTTATCCTAAATTGGAAAGAATTGGGAGTCCCCATTATTACGTCAGTAAGTACAAATAAGTTTTACCTATTTTTTTTTTCCCTTTTTGATTTTCTGTATATATTTATTTCTGCTTTTTGTGATCCATTTTTTTTTTAGCCTACTCTCTTCTCTCGCAAACCGACCCGACGAGATCGTTCCCAGGAGGAGAGGTACAGCCTTTCAAGGTGGACTCCAGTCATAAAAGATGTGATGGAGGTCAGTGAAAAACAGACCGTGTCCAAATTTACATATAGGCTGGGTCCTCTGAAGGCCGGATTTGCTTACGTCACAGCACCGTGCCGGAGGCTGTCTAAATTTGAAGACGCCTCCAATATGGCCGACAAACGCATCCTCCTTTTTTCCCCCGATTTGAGGGACCGGTCCGATGGATCCTTCTCAGCCCACCATATCCCATAATTTATTGCGGGCTGACCAATGCTCGTAAAGGTGGACGAAGCGAGAGAAAGGAATAGAGTTTTAAATAAAAAAACTGGAGGTATAAAAAATGAAGTTTCAAGCAGTTGTGTTGTTAATGCTTTTATCATTTGTATAGACATGTTTTTATTATTATTATTATCAGAAATCAAACGAGCTGGTGTAGAGAAATAAATGTGCACAAACGGCAGGTCCCTTAGTTCTTCAAATATTGCCTTTAAGCTCATTTTTATTATATTTATAATACTAATAATTGATATTTTGCTAATTTCAATCTATTTTTGCTGTTTGGCGACATCACGGTTGCTAGCAGAAGACTAGACCGTCCACACAGCCACTTTTTTCCGGTCTTTGTGATCGAACAAGGGTTGGGCCAAGGTAGCCCCTGAATTTGGACACATCCATACTGTGCAGTAATCTATAATCACATTTACATCTTCAGTCCCTTCTCATGCATTTAAACTTTCAGAAGGTTGTCGAGCTTCCTCGGCTCCACCAGAATAGTTTTAGGGCAGCAGAACAAAATGATGGTCCAACAAAAACAATACTTTAAATATCCGTAGGTGTTAGTGGGAGCATGTCTGATTTGTGTGACCTTGTGATGCTGCTGGAGATGTGCACTACTACATCCCTGAACAGGATCAACGAGGTGTAGGAAATGGATGAACAGAAGGATCATTTGAAATTAAAATGAAGCTCTTAGACAATTTAAACAATGTTTCAATAAGCCTAATCTAAATATGTTCGGTCTAAAGAGAAAACAAGTTAAATTGGTAACATTTGATTTGTAACTTAAACAATTTGTGTTTTCCCCTTATTTTCACTTCAGTTTCTTGTTGTCACTTAAATCCTTATTTCATAGAAGTCCTCACTACTTGATCCCCTGACTTCCTGTTAGATCTGTTGCACATTTCCTCTTGTTGCAGAAAACAGACATGTTTGATATGTCGCAACTTGAAACGTGCTCGAAACCTAACTAACCTATTTAGTTTGTATGTGAGTAAGATGGTGCAAGATGCAAAAAGAAAAAAATGAAGCTGGGGAAATACCTCAAATCAGGATGTTATTTTGATTTTTAACTTCTGGCTTAAAGTCTGGCCTTTTATTTCTGGAACAGAGGACCCCAAATTAATATTTGCTGCTTTGCTAATAAAACCTTTTTACAATATATAATGACTTCTGCTTCAAAAAGGAAATTGATCAATTTTAAAGTGTTTACACTTTTTTTTAAGTGTCACCAAAATCTTGCAAATGTTCAAAGTTGCTCTGCCTTTTTTTTTTTGCTAACACAAGTTAAATTTCAAATTCCGTTACCACCACAGGATGCTGTGGAGAACAAACTGGACACCAAGGAATGGCCTCATCAGTCAGAGTGTCCTACTGCCTGGAATGGCTCTGGAGCTGTCAGGTGATTTTTCTCTAAGAACTGCATAAACAACTTCAATTCATCAAGGCTTTTGGTTCAGATTTACATCACTTAACATGACCGGCTCAGATGATTAAGTTTGGAAAATATAGTTATTTCCTCTTTACATGTAAAAGTGAAGCAACACAGAAAATCCCCGTTTGCTTCTGCAGACAACTCCTCACTATCCTGTCATAAATCGAACATCAGGATAAACCTGTTTGGTTGTCTGCCCTGATTTTCTTCTTCTCTCCACTTTTTCTGGTTGCTCTCTAAACTTTAATCCGAGCACGTTTTGCTCCACAGCGCACGTCAGAAGCACAAACAGAGTGCTCAGGACAAACGCCGGACCGGCTCGCGCCTTATCATCTTCGTGATTGGAGGAATAACTTTCTCTGAGATGCGCTCCGCCTACGAGGTCACTCAGGCTGTAAAATCCTGCGAGGTCATCGTAGGTGAGCAAGAAATCAGTGTTTTTCTTGGACATGGTTTTAGTTCATATTCTGTGTTTTGAAATATTTAAACTGAGTATTGCTTTGATGCTGTTGGTAAGAATCTTTTTTTTTTATTTGCATCGTCTACCTTACAATGATATTACCTGGTTATATCTTTGAATTGTTACGCCCCCTGCTGGAGCATTTCGTTTTTTACTTCACCAAATGTCTAATAGTTCCTTTTTTTTTTTATTGTGCCCAGGGTCTTCTCACATTTTGACCCCTGTCCAACTTCTGGATGACATCAAAGCCCTGAGCAAAGGCCAAATGGAAGCCTTAACAATCGAGGAAAGAAACAACGCCTGAAAATGCCTTCCTGAGCTTCTCTGTGTCCCTACATCTCAAATCACTCAACACGCTGCATTCAACTTCCTTAATGGAATACTAAAGGGAATTCTCCTTTTGCCCATCTTTTCTTTTCCCCATTCATTGCTACACATTTATAGTTGTAGGTATGAGGACATGTTGTGCAACTCAGTCATTTATTTTTGCAGAATTTCTTTTCAAATTTCTAGCATGCTAATGTAGCTTAAATTATGTAGATAATTTTCAAAGTCAATGGATGTCATCCAGCAAAGTGTTTTATTTTGAATAAAATGTTTATTATGCCTATTTGTTCACCTTTGCCTTAAATAAAGATGCTGGTAATGTTACAAATTGTGGAACTTCTGAAGACCACTGGGAGACAGAGTAGTGTGGCGTGGTGGGGGGAATAAAAGCACAAAACTAATGTATATACTGTATGTATGCACTGAGTCTGTCAGTTTGACTTTTCTGTTCATTATTGTTTATGTAAACATTTAATCTGAATTGTGCTTTTTAACAAAGTATTTACACTTTTCTTGAACTGACTAATAAACAGATGAAGTGGTTCAACTTTTCATACTTTTTCTTTTAAAAAAAAGACAAGGTATAGACTGAAAAAAATGTAGGTAGAAGCCTAAGCTTTTTATACCTTCACTTTTTATTCATACATTATTAAAATCAAATTAGCATCTTCCCTATAGATTTTATAAACAAAAATCTCTAACCAAATTAGTAAAAAAAAAAAAAATAGCAGCAGCAATCAATCAAAACCTAGTACATTTCTGTAACAAAGTTTTTTTTTTTTACATTATTTTAATTTAGTTGGTGAAAAACAGTTTTAACTCTTCACAACAATTATTCCAAACACAAATCCCTTTAACAGAGGTACAATTATTTTTAATATTTGTCCTAACCTTTGACTTTTAAATAAATCTTTCTTAATTCATAGTTTGTTTCTTTAATTTCGAACCACTTCTGTATACAATGTGAAAGGACTTTAGTATAAGTTTTGTGTATTGTCAATGCTGTTCTAAGCTCTAATAAATCATAAAATGTTTGAGTAATGTGAGGAATATGTCGTTAGTTGGATGACAATAATTTGATGCATTTATAAATTGTATAGTTTTTTTCTGAAGCATATAAATAGATTTTCTGTTGCTTTTATGGGAATTTCCCCAAATCTCCACACAGTAAAGTTCATTTTTGCACAATTAAAATTGAACCTTTAACTGCGCATGCGTAAAAAGGTCATCTGTTGTCATGACAACTGCCTAACAGACTCAAATCTGATAGTTTACAATGAAGCTAACTACGTAGCATCGTTAGCTTCATTGTAAGATGAACTTCCTACTTTTTGGTACACTCAAATGGGTTTAAGTGAAACATTTAGAGAAAAAAAACAAAACGATATGGAATCGACAACCTGTGCAGGTGTTGCGGGCTCGGGGACGACCAGCGGCCATGGTGTCCAGCAGTGGGCTGACGGATCCAGATATGAGGGAGGATTTTTAGACGGCCTCAAACACGGAAAAGGAAAGTACACCTGGAATAATGGAGAGGTAACATAAAATTATTAAGTGGTAGTGGGTTAGTTTAATCATTTTGCATTATCAATCATTTTGCATTTCTTAATATATATTTATTATACATTGTTTAAACTTTATGTGTACATAAGTGTGCTCATTTGTAATCCTAGGTGTTTATACTTATTTTATTCTAGTGTGCTTATTTCTTTCTTTTCACATTTCTCTGATCTGAACGGTTGCAGCTGTAATACCTGTAATTTCCCTAGGGCAGGGCTATTCACCTGGAGGCACGCGGGCCAAATCAGGCCCATTGGTGACCAAATTCCGGCCCACCAATTGGTTCATTAAGTTCATTGGTTCTTAAGCCCAAACCCTTGGTTTTCTACTTTAATTACTATGAGTTCTTTAAGTTAAACATAGATGTAAGAGCCATTTGTATTAATAAGCTAAAAGCTTTGTTAATTATGTTATTATTTGTTATTTGAGTTATGTCTAGGAATAATAGTTTGCTATTGTGTTAGAATAAGATAAGCAATTGTACATTATATAAGCTTATTACGTGGTGCATTTTAATTGGTTACAAGATCGGCAATATAAAAGGCCTGAAACTCATCAGCATAGTAGAAGTTTTGCACCCAAGAGTAACACAGTCTTTTGACCGTCATTTTCTACTTGTCTTGAATTTGTTGTTTAATTTTTTGTATTCTTTAAAGTTCAGTAAAGTCACAAAACGTAACTGACGACGTCAAGACTCTTATTATATGAAGAAATCTGTCGCGTTTGAAAGAGCTTTCTGGGTGTTCAACTAGTGAGAGCCTGCCGCACTCACAATAGACGTGTGGTATACAGAAACGTCAGAATCTTGGCCAAAAGCTGGTAAAAAAAAAACATTTGAATGAAAACTCAAGACACTTAAAACTACAAGCAGTAAAATATAAAACTAAGATAAGTAGAAATAAAATTGATTAAAAAATGTGACAAGTTAATTATGTCAAAATAATATTTATGACAATAGTTTTTGATTTTGTTTTATCATTTATTTTATTACATAGGGTTCTATATGTTGTATTCATGATTAAATGCAGCAAAATAAACTATTTCAAAGGTAACAGATCTTTGTAATACTCGGTTTATTTACATAATAACTTTAATTGCTGGATGTTCGGCCCCTCAGCTGTTGGCCTGCAGTAACTGTGGCCCCCGGAAAATTTTAGTTGAATAGCCCTGCCCCAGGGGATCATATTCTTATTCTAATTAGCTGAATCAGTTCAAATCACATGAAATCAATTACGGCCTTTGTGTCAAGCAAGTGTTGTGCATGTTTTTAATAATACCAAAACATTAAGGTTTTTGTAACTTGTTTAGGTGTGTGGCCAATTTTACCTACTTGATTCAGTGAAAATAAACCAGTACCAAATAAAACCTACATTAAAATTCATGATTTTTTTGGCAAAACTAAAATAACTCCTATACTTTGCCTAAACTCTATATTTAGCCAAAAACAACCCCAAAACTAAACTATTGGGTGGAAAAACAGCTAATGTAATTATCTGCACGATATGAGCCTCAATATTTGACCTGTTATGAGCCTTTTTGCTAAATTCTACGGAAGAGCATTGCATTCACCAAAAAAAAAAAAAATAGACTCCTGATCTCATAATTACGAGATCTTAACTCATAATTACGAGAAAAGATGTCATAATTACGAGATCCTGATCCCATAATTACAAGATTAGGAGTCTAATTTTTATTTATTTATTTATTTTTTGGTGAATGCAATGCTCTTCATAGAATTCACAGGTTGACTGATTTTATTCACTGATTTTATTTGTTTAGTACTATGAGGGTTTCTTCTACAAAGACTTCAAGCATGGGGATGCAGTTTACTGCTGGCCCACAGGCCACAAGTTCACTGGCAAGTTCTACCTCAACAGAAAGGAAGGGTACGGTGACCTCATCTTCCCAGATGGAACCATCTTTCAGGTAAAGTTGATGCATTTAGAGCATCTATAGCAGGGCTATTCAATTGGAGGCCCGCGGGCCACATCAGGCCCACTGGTGACCAAAATCCAGACCACCAATTGGTTCATTAAGTTCATTGGTTCTTAAGCCCAAACCCTTGGTTTTCTACTTTAATTACTATAAGTTCTTTAAGTTAAACATAGACGTGTGGTATACAGAAAAGTCGGAATCTTGGCCAAAAGCTGGTAAAAACCATTTTAATGAAAGCCCAAGACACTTAAAACTACTAGCAGTAAAATATAAAATTAAGATAAGTAGAAATAAAAGTGGCTTAAAAATGTGACAAGTTAAATATGTCATAATATTTATATCAATTGTTTTTGATTTTGTTTTATCACTTCCTTAGGGTTCTATATGTTGTATTCATGATTAACTGCAGCAAAATAAACTATTTCAAAGGTAACAGATCTTTGTACTTGGTTTGTTTACATAATAACCTTCCTCAGCTGTTGGCCTGCAGTAACTGTGGCCCCCGAAGAAATTGCCCTGATCTATAGTAATTTTGTGTACATGGTAAATAGTTTATAAATCTATATGTTCAGGGTTTATACCACATGGACCAGAGGATGGGGCCTGGTGTGCTTACGTATTCAGATGGTCGACAAGATGTGGGTTTGTGGCTTGGGAAACACTTGCTAAAGATCTGTACTTCTGTAGAAGAAAGTTTTAGCCTCAACAACTTTCCTGAATATTCCACCTTTATGCAGCCTTCTGTCAACACTGGATCACAGATTCAGGTACTTGTGGATCCTTTTGTCACCTGCTGGAAAATAGCTCAAAGCGTTGTCGTTTTCATTCAGCAACTATATTATTCAGTTTAGTTTAATTTCTTATTTATATAAAATATGTACAAGTCATCTCAAGGCACTTTACAGAGAATTTAAAATACTTTTCAAACCATTTTATTACAATTCAGTCCAGTTTAGTGCATTGATATTTTGGTACCACTTTACAATAAGGCTCCCCTTATAAATGGCTTATAAAGAGTTTATGGATAGGTTACTAATTAATCTGTAAACACTTTATAAATTACTAATAAGTGTTTATTATGCATTATTAAGGTCAAAAAAGAGACTAAACTGTCTGGTTTCTTTCCAAATACTGAGCCAAATGTGTTTGTGTATTAAACATTTCAGACTACAGTACCTTGTAAGCACAATAATGATTAAGAAACACACATTTTAACATATAATGTACTGTATTACTGCATTATACATATCCACAAATATTAAAGGGATCCTTATTGTAAAGTGTAAAACTACACTATTTTGGATGGAGTGGGATTATTTGGTATGTTAACATGACAGGTTTTTTTTTCTCACTTTTTTGATACATCAACATTGTTGACAGTAGTTACATGTTTGAACAATAATTTCAAATATTGATAATCAACACAAAGTTTTAAAAATGGTGATTTTTCACATTAAAGACTAACTTTTGGCATTTGTAAATGTTTAGTTGTCATTAATAAATAGTGTACTGTATTACACTTTACGATAAGTCTCCCTTTGACAGTTTTTAATATTTATAATGCAGTAATACAGTATAATATTAACATATGTGTTTCTTATTGTTATTGTGCTTACAAGTTGGTTACTAAAGTCTGAAATGTTTAATATAGCATCTTTAGATGTAACATCTACGTGAACAGATTTGGCTCATTATTTGGTGAGAAACTGGACAGTTTTGTCTTTCTCGTCTTTAATTAATGCATAATAAACATTTATTAATAATTTATAAAGTGTTTACAGACAAATTAGTAACCTATCTATAAACTCTTTAAAAGCCATCTATAAGGGGATCTTGATTGTAAAGTGGTACAGATATTTTTTAAAATACCAAAAGTGTGTAGTTTCTACTTGTTTTTATGTACATTTATTGTGTATTAAACCTACATTTATGAATGTTTTTATTGTTATTGTAAAGGAAAGCAATCATTGAAGTAAAGTTTGTACATTAGATGTTTCCAAGTTTGTCTTTATATGGTTATTTTTGTCTCCTCTTACTAGCTCCATTCTGTCTCAAGCTCTTTCGACACAAAAACCAGGACAGACTTTCAGGTAAATAGATGCTTTAATAAATAACTATATACTGTGAGCGTTTGACTTGCAGCAGATCAGTTTACTCCCCACCCCATTCAGGTGAACATAAACGGGGATCTGCTGATAAATGAGAGTTTTCTCCTCCCCCCTGGCATTGAGACATACTCCACAGATGGTGACCATTTGCCACTCCCTCCTGGTAGGAGAAGAGAGTTGGATAAACACTTTTACGGAGAGCTGTGGGAGCCAGATGCTCATCCATATCAAGGCTATAAAAGGGATCCGTTTTCGACTCTCCCCTTAATGCCCCGAATGCAAGCTATTATACAGAAACACAGGTTAGACATATTTAAAATAAAGTGTCATATGTTGGTGCCAATCGATGTATTGAGAGAAAATGCATATATGTTCTGTATTTCTGCTTGTTTTTTTAGACCGCTAGCTGAAAATGCTGGGTGGAACGTTGCAGCTGTTCTTTCCATGAATAGAGAAAGCTTTGGACCAAAGGGGCCTCTCGAAGTCAATTCAGAACTTTTGATTCAGAAGAGCTTCAGAGGGGATTTCCAGGCTGTGTCGCGGATCCTCCGGGATGGTTTGGTCCATCCTGATGTAGCAGATTCACAAGGACACACCGCACTGATGGCCGCAACCGTAACACTTTTAATGTTCTCCACCTCTTAAAGGGATCCACGATTAGTTGTAACATTAGACTTTATTTGATAAACATTTATTTGAACTGTAAATAAAAACTGTAAAAATACTGTAGGCTGTTTAGTTTTGTAAATTTTTAAAAATATATTTTAACACGGATGGACCCATTTTATTTGTACGCAAAGCATTCTGGGTAAAGGATGATGTGGATAAGTCATCGGTGTGAGCGAGCTACATCCACTTAAGCTGAGGTTCTTCTTCCATCAAGCAGCTTTGTTGTCCTCCATCCACATTTTCAGTTGCAGGCTGAGTCGTTTTTACCTTCTTCTCTCTGTCATCGCTCTCTGGTTTCATTTAAAAGAGCTAATTGTCAGATATTGTTCGAGATTAACCTTCAGGGTGGATATAGCTTTCTCGCAGCCTCGCACCGATGACCTATCCACGTCATCATTTACCCAGAATGCTTTGCGTTTAAATAAAATGGCCCCATCCGTGTAATATATTTTTAAACTTTTAGTTTAAAAATTATAAAAACTAAACAGCCTACGGTATTTTTACAATCTTTATTTTACAGTTAAAATATATGTTTATCAAATAAAGTCTAATGTTACAACTAATCATGGATCCCTTTAAATCAGCTTAATCTTAATGCAGTCACACATTACAAGACAATAATCTGTTTTAGTTTCATGTAATTTCTTCAGCTGTTTTATATTGATTTATATTCCTCATCTGTCAGGTAAACTGCCATACTGATGTGATCCATCTGTTGCTGGACATGGGTGTTGATATTGACAAGTTGAACAGTGAAGGCATGTCTGCCCTGGCTGTGTGCCACGTCCTCTACTACCCTTTTCATTCCCTGAACACCGCTTGGATGGAAACACCTACCAAATCTCCAGTAAGAAAGACCTTCATTTAGCTTGCTGTCGTTTATAAGAAGTTGTCTGTCAGTCAGCTACTGTGGTAAAGTGTGGTGTATGTCTAAATATATTAGGTTAGAATGTCATGACTTTTTCAACCAGGGCTATTCAACTAAATTGCTCTGATCAAAAACAAAAAGAACACATTATGCCTCCTATTTAATACAAATATTATTTTGACATCTCTGACTTGCCAAATATTTGAACTGATTTTATTTTTACTTACCTTAATTTTATCTTCAGCTGCTTGTAGTTTTAAGTGTCTTGGATGTTCATACAAATGGTTTTTACCAGCTTTTAGCCAAGATTCTGACGTTTTTGTAGATACAACACCTCTATGTCTAATTAAAAAAACTTATAGGAATTAATTCAATTCAATTCAGTTTATTTATATAGTGTCAAGTCACAACAACTTGTCTCAGGGCACTGTACACAAACAAAAAAAACAATAAATCCAAAGAAGCAGAATTAAAGTAGAAAACTGGGAGTTTGAGCTTAAGAGATTAATGAACCAATTAGCGGGCCGGATTTTGGTCACCAGTTGAATAGCCCTGTTCTAAACATTTATGGTTAGCCAAACAATTTTTTTTTGTCCATAGTGATTCTGTAGAATTAGATGATTTCTTGTCACTTTTCTTAACCTGTGATTTTTGTGTTACTGAAATGTGTCGTCAGCTTTTGATGTCTTCAAGTGAGCGCAGTCCACAGATCAGCCAAAGTGACTTCACATCAGCTGCACCTGGATTTACCAACAGATCTCAAATCGCAGACATAAATGTGACCAACGAGCGCCTCTCAGAACAGTAAGGATGTAACGATACAACCCTCTCTTATATCTCACACTTTATTCAAAATGTTGATAAATGAAGTCACTTCTGATTGTCACATCTATAGATTTGCCCCATCTTTCGACAACACAAACCTATTTTGTTTGGTTAAAGTGTTTTATTTCTCTCTAAAACAAGCTGATGGGTTTTGTATTGTGTATTTTTAGGACACCCAAAGAACTAACTGAACACACCTCAGATAACAGCAGTAAAAATATCCCTGCAGACAATGAACACCTTCAAGAGGAGGAGAGAAAAGGGGAGGATGAAGACTGTGAAGATGCAGAACAAGTGGGAGATGAACACAGCACTAGGGAGGACGAAAACAAAAGCAACAAGGAGGAAAGGCAAATCAACAAAGAAGCAATGGAAAACGGAAAGTGTGAGACAGAAGGTGTGGAAGATGAATTCAAGGAAGAGGACAATAATGAAGTTGAGAGTGCTAGTGCAGAAACGGAGGCAAGAAAAACAAAAATGGAGGAAAACGACGAGGCTGAGAAAGATGAGAGTTCAAGTGAGAGTGATGAGGAGACAAGGGTTAGCATGGACACATAATACCAGTTCTTGATGCTTTTTAATCTTGCTCTAATCTATTCATCTTTTTATGTCAGGGGAAAACGAATGAGTCGACACCAAAACAGCCCTGTGACTCTAACTGTTCAGTCAGTAGCTACAACATTCTGGGAACAGAAGAGAAGCTGCAGCTCACAGAAGAAGCACAGAGCCACACAGGAGGACCTCAGAGCTGTGACTCACAGGAGGCGGCGCGCTCTATGGCAGCCATGAACATCCCGTCAGTTTCTTCCCCTGTTCTTTGATTTTAAATTTCCCTCTGTGCACGCCAGTTTTATCCCTCTTTTCTTTTACCAGGCAGCACATGCGTTTGAAGACCTTAAACCTGTTACTGGAACGTGGAGCTGACCCCAACCTGACCAGGGTTCCCATGCCTGTTCTTTTCTTTGCCATTATGGCAGGTGACACCGAAGCTGTCAAAAAGCTGCTGCTGTCTGGAGCTCGTGCTGACGTTCCCCTTCCACCAGAAGTATGCTTTAACTCCTCCTTATTCTTTTTGACATGCAAACTAAAGTCACTGTATTCAGGTGAATATGTATTGAGAGGAGATAAATCCTAACCCAAACCAAAAATATGGGTAACACTTTATAATAACTGCACCCATCATATCGAAATGAGGATTAAGTCAAATTTGGTCAAAATGACCTCATTACAGTTTCAGATTCCCGGCTTTAAATGCTATAATTTTTATACCTGAATCATTCTGATATCATAAGCTTATTCAGAGATGTGACTTAATTTGTCTTGTTGGTTAGAATAATGCATTACTGTTTGGTCTGAATACTAATCTTATGTCATTTTTACAAGGAATTTTTCATTTCATTATGAAATCTCAAATAGTATTTGAATATTGACATTTCCCAGTTGGAAAGAAACAAAAACATTTCTAGCTCAGAGAAAATCTCAAAATTTAAAGGCGATTTTTCTTAAAATCAGGTTTTTTGTTGCTACTGATCAAAAAAGTGCTTCCAAATTTTTTTAAGATTATATTTCACACAGTTCATTCAAATGAAACATTCACAAGGCATTTATTTGTTATATTTTGATGAAATGCAATTTTTGTAAGTGTTTAAATCTAAACACTGTATTTGCCTATTTTTCCATATACCACTTTTAGACTTAATCCTTGTTTCGATGAGATGGGTCACATTTAGCCTTAATTAATCATTTGAAAACATCCTTAGTTAAGGACTAATAACCAATAATACATGTCTAACACATGGTGTGAAAGTATGTTTACATGAGCATACATATACACAGTATATAGAATAGTTAACTCATGTTATTAAGCATGAGTAAACAATGGGTATTGTTTTAGACGTAATTAGCTTTTATGGGTAAAACATTAATAAATGTGTTAATTCATAGCTTTTTAAGTCTGAATCATCCTTTATTAATGATGTTTTTAAGGTTAAGTAATTATAAAGTGTTGCCAAAATATTATTTAACGTCAATCATTCACGAGTAATAAAAATCATTTAAATATCTCATCATTTTTGCAGAAAAAAGGCTTGTACCCTCTGCATGTGGCTGCCATGCTGCCAGGTCCAGAAGGCCCCATCATCACAGAGTTTCTTCTGCATTCTGCCATTGACCCGGACGTGCAGGCATGTGACCAGGATGAGATCTATGAACCAGACAGGGTAAGTGTATTTTCACATTACGGCATAATAAACTCGTTATTTGTTAATGCAATGGCTTAAAGAGCACCGGGTTCTCGTAATGTTCTTTTATAGAAGTCCATGAAGGCTGAGGAACGGCCAAGGAACCCAACACTTAAAGAGGGGGGCCGGACTGCCCTGCACATAGCCTGTCAGAGAAACACTGATTACACGGTCAGTGAGTACGATTTTACAATACAGCTGGGAAGCATGATTTTATTCATCTAATTTCAATACATCTGAGACACAAAAATGAATAAAACTCAACCAGTTTAAGAAATAAAAGTGAATTTAGAAGCTGCTTTATTTAACTTTTAGTTGTGTGCTTTTATTTTTAAAACATTGGATTTAGCATCTAGGTGTCTCCATCATAGTCTTGTTAAAACACAGTGTGATTACATGAGATTTGAGCTGAAAAATAACCTTTGAAACTTGCTTGTAGAATGTAAACAACACCAAACTGTGTAGAAACCTTCATCCTTGTTTATGCATAATTCCTTTTGTACACTAGGTGGCAGTCACTTTTAGTGGAGTTACTACTGAAATTAACAAAAAAAAAAAGTTTTTTTTTGTTGCAAAACTGTGTGATTATTGGTACCTGTAAGACCAATTTACTATCAGTGCTCAAACATCTGAATGAATCAGGAGCATGTAAATCTTACATTGCTATTTTAAACATATTTTTTCAAATAGTTCAAAGTTTTTCAATTTAATCCACTACTTTTTTTTTTTTTTTTCAGAATGCCTGTAAAGTGGTGGCCCTCCTTCTCTCTCATAGAGCCAGCACAAACTTACTCTGGAGTGGGCATTCTCCCCTCTCTTTGGCCATAGCAAGTGGGAACGAACTGGTAGAACCTCTACACACACACAGACACATGTCTGGTTTTTATACCCCTGTGGGGATCGTAGATTGACTTTCATTCATTTTTTTTTTGTATTTTATAGTTACAACTAACCCTGACCATTTACCCTAAAACTAACCTCTCCTTTCAAACCTGCATATTGTTTTTGTTCAGGCAGTGGAGGAGCTTTTGAACAGAGGTGCAGATCCTAACACCCCTCTGGGTTTTAGAGTGGGAAGCGCCCTCTGTGCTCTTGTCAACCCCAACTACCAATTATGTGGCAACAAACCTAAACTGGTACACACAACTTTACACATTAACCTAAATGTAGAGCTGTTGAGTTGAATTGGATTCCTTTAAATCTGTAAAACAGTTGTTTCACCAAATTCTTAGTTTCATTCAAAATAAAGTTTTTTGAAGGTTTATTTCTGTTTGTTTTTTTACGTAGTTGGACATGTTAGCTAAGGCTGGTGCTGACATCCTGATGCCAATTACTGTGGGCGGTGCTGTGGGAACTGCAGTGGATTATGCATACTACTCATTCAACAAGGTAAACCATTAGTTAGACATACTGCATTATCTGTTGTTTTGCATTTATCTTAAATTTTAATGCTGGTGCAGCCTCGAATTGTTTGTTTTGAGTACTTCGTAAAAACTATCGTTATTCACTGTGTTATGCCTCAGAACTCTAGAACTACACCCACTTTGTTGTACGCTCAGAAGACTTTGGAGAGGGAAAGAGTCAACGCACAACGCTCACTGCTCCGCATGATGACTAATTTACTGAAACAAGCAGGAAGCCAGACAAAGAAGAAGAAGAATTTAGAGAGCGAGCAGCAGCAGCTTCAAATGAATAGTCAGTGCAACATATTGTTTGTTTTCCTCAATGATTTACGTTGTATATATGTGTGCACTCTCTGCACAGAAGTACCACTAACACAGATGTTTGCCTAAACAGGCCCAGATGATCCGACACGCAGCTGTGAAGAATCATCAGCTGAAGAGACACCTGAAATCTACAGGTAAACCCGCATTCTTATTCCAGATGCCTTTTACCTGTTTTAAAGTACACCCTCACCTCACATCCGTGTCTGCTGCGTAAATCTTCCCATAGAGAACCCAGGTTGAAGTTTTGCTATCACTGTGGTCGTTCTGCGTTTGTGAGGTTGACTGCATGTGCTCGTTGCTGCAAGGTCTTCTTCTGCTCTGAGACCTGCAAACTCAGAGGATTGAAGGAAGGGCACAGAGAGGAGTGTTTCCAGGTTTCAGGTGAGCATCAGGGCCTCTACACTTGAACAGCTACGGCCTGGCAAACCTAAACATCAAAGCCTAGACCAGTAGCCTAAAACTAGGCCTTTTGCTTTGCTTCGTACAAGGGTCTGGAATCTAGGCTATTGAGAAGCGATTGCTTGCTGGAGGCGTGGCCTCTGTTGAAGTTTAACATGATTGATAGCGTGCAGTAAGCATGAAACAAGCTAGTTTGCTATGTTAGTTTGTTCAAATCATGCTTTGTAGTACTTTTCAGTTTTACCATGGCTAAAGAGAAGGCAATGGTTCATTCTTCAAATCAGCACAAAAAAGAAGTGAATATATTGGAGAATCATTTTCTCACTGTCTAGCTGATGAAAATGAGAAAACTTACATCTTATTTTAAGACATTGATACATCTTTGACACATGTGGCCTAGACGTTTTGGCCAGAAATATCCTGACAATATACAGACTTTCAATAAAATAACACTGTAACTATACAAAAATATTATTTTTATATTCAAAACATAATCTACAAAACCTGAAAACACTTTTTTTAGTTTTATCTTTTACCCAATGTGTGTGAATTCTTTATCTGTTTCTTTCAATGCAGCAGCTGCCAGTGGCATCCAGAAGAGTGTTGGGTTTGAATCTCAAAGAGCTCCCAGACCCTCGACTGTCATAAAATCAAAGACTGTCCCCCTGACACCAAATGCCACAGTGAAACCATTACCTGTAGCATTAAAGCCTGTGAGAATGGCAGACGAGGACTTGAAGTGCCCAGTCATCTTGAAGGAAAACTACAGCTGCAACTGATGGATTTTCATTAATGTGCAAATAACTTCTTTTCTCTTTCTGAAGGGAACTTCACAAGCCAGGTGCTGTTATCTCTAATCACCTTTGAGCTGGGAGTATGCCAAAGATTTTTTTCTTATATTTATAGGTTAATAAAACTTCTTGTTTGTGATCTTGATGAACAATAATAAAAAATAAATGGATACTTATTGTTAGTGCCTATTTTTTTCTATAAAGTAAAATACTGAGGCGGCAAGACATTTAATTCCATAATTTTGCAGTTATTGTATTTTACACAGTTAATGGATTTTGTTTAAATGATGTCACAGCTTCAGAAGTTTGCAATCAATCAGTGTCAGCTGTGCCAGGTGAAAGTGGGCGGAGCTTTCTCTTTAACAGGTGCGACAGAACGCCGGGTCTGAGGTTTCTTTTGTATCTGGTGCCTTGCATCAGACACCGGCTATGACTCAGAGGGATGGGCACAGCTGGACCAGGAAGCTGGAGGGAGTCAGAGTAAACAGCAGAGACGCGTTTAACGCTGTGTAATAACCTCTGTCCGCAGTGCCGTCTACTATACTGCTGGAAAGTGCTTTTATTAATCGAAAAGAAACTAATATTTGTTTTCAAACAAGCTGCTTTACAATAAGTTTGAGGAAGAAAGATTGGAGGCATGGATACGAACCAGGAAGAGCAGGAAGACGAGCTGCTCGCCCTGGAGAGTATCTTTGATTCGGAGGAGTTCGTCCGAAACGAGTTTTCCGGAGAAATCCGAGTGTCTCTAGATCTTCCTGTGGACTTTAACGTGGTGCTGAAACATGGTAAATTATGCCAACTAATGTGAGATTTTGATTTTATCTGCAAATATTTTGATAAACTACAAAGTTTTATAATCTATAGATATGTTTTCTGATTTTTAATCTCCAATTATCCTACTACATGTAGGATAAGGAGGACCGTCATTTAAAATAATCTAAATTTTATTTTGGTCATTTCTGGGTGGTGCATGAAACCACCATTGTTTTTGTTTTTTTAAATTCACTTTCAACACATTTTTGTTTATGACGTTTATTTTAACCCTCTCCTGCATGAATTATAAAAAAACTCAGGATTTTTGGTTTCACTATTTTTTCCCATTGCAATGACCAGCCTCTATATATATATATAGGATGATGTAATAGCTTCCACTAGAGTGGATGCAACACTGCCCTAAATTGCAGGCATATATAGAAAAAAAACACTTTTAAACAGCTGTACACTGTAGTGACCTCTATGCATGAAAGGGTTAATATATTGTGTGTGATTAATATTTGATATATTCCTTATTTTTTCATTCTTAATGTTTTTTTTATTGCAACAAATGCTTTTGTTGTATTTACAGTTGTTAAAACCCAGTGTTACAGGCTATAGCACCTTTCTAACTTTTTTCACCTCATCCTGTTCTAATAAAAATTTCTCATTGTTTTTTTTTTCTCTACAAGGTGAAACACTAAGGCAGTATGTCATTTCATTCCTCCCTCCACTGCTTCTGACCTTTGAACTTCCGGTGGACTACCCCTCCTCCTCCCCTCCCTCCTTCACGCTCACCTGCACCTGGTTAACGCCCTCGCAGGTAATGAATAGAGGCAACGGATCAAAGTGTATGGGGTGACATTTGTAAAGTTACAGCCAAGAATTACCACTAGTAATTTGTTTTATTTAGCTTTTTATAAGAAAAAAAAGGGTTTATTTTTCAAAGTTGGTAGTTGCCGGTAGTAAGTCGGACTCGTTTCCAGTGAGAGTTGGACTCCACCAAGGTTGCCCGTTGTCACCGATTCTGTTCATAACTTTTATGGACAGAATTTCTAGGTG
>JARVGW010000427.1:4474324-4495963 GCA_031762495.1 Anablepsoides rubrolineatus | reverse complement strand
ATCTATAGTTTGTAAAATAACTAGTGTGTGAACCTCTGTACAGATGCTGCTGTGACACCTGAATTTCCCCTCAGCGGGACACTAGAGGCTATTTCTATTCTATTCTCTCTGTCAAAGAATTTAATGAGAACATTTCATTCATTCAGATCTAGGATGTGTTATTTGAGTGTTTCCTTTATTTTTTGAGCAGTGTATTATAATAATAATAAAATTGTCCAGGATTAAACCATCAGGATGGATATAACTCACTCAACCCGAGGACCTGTTGACGTCATCGTTAACCCAGAATGCTTTGTGTGTAAATAAAATGGCTCAGTTGGTGTTAAAGTATATATTTTAAAAATTTACACAACTGAACAGCCTACAGTATTTTTACAGTCTTTATTTTACAGTTAATATCTGTTTATCAAATAAAGTTTAATGTTACAACTAATCTTGGATCCCTTTAACAATTGTTTTATATAATAAACGAACCTTAAATCCTAAATATGTCCATTTGTTCTAAGCTTTATTTACCTTCAAGAAAAGTCTGTTTCAATGTGTAAATTTGTCTTATTTTTAATAAATTTGTGGTCCCTTTGCAACCATTGAAGCAGATTCTTTCATATTTTTTTGTCTGCCAGATGTATTGCCTGTTGAAGGAATGGCCGTCTATCCGGCCGGAGCAGGCCATGGAGCTGTTGGATTGTAACTATCCAGACCCCATGGTCAGGCACTTCGCTGTCCGCTGCCTTGAAAAATACTTGACGGATGACAAACTGTCGCAGTACCTCATCCAGCTTGTACAGGTTAGTCAAACAAATGTTATTAAAAGGGCACTTTTCATGTAAATTTAGGCATTTTTTTCCAGCTCTGACGCTCTGTAGGAGTCCCTCGAACACTATATGGCTGACCTTGTTCAGCTGCATGAATCCAGCTCCCTTTCAGAATAAAAGCACACCAGATAAAGCAGAACAACCATCTGGATCTTTACTGTTATCCACACCTTAACAATGAATAATTGGACAACAGCTGAAATTGTAGGACTGTGGTTTGCAGACATGAAAACCATGTAGTGAGTCTTACTCACTGTTACCAGTGAGGGTCTATAAATGAAAGTCCTAAGAACTGCTCAGTTTCTTTTTGCCATATTATTTATTTTTGATAATATATGTACCTATAAACACTGATGAAAAGCCACGATTTGCTAAATGACAGCCCTCCTTGCGCATCTTTCTTGTAGGTATTAAAATATGAGCAGTATCTCGACAATCCGCTGGCACGTTTCCTCCTCAAAAAAGCCCTGACCAATCAAAGGATCGGACATTTCTTCTTCTGGCATCTGAAGTGAGCCACTCACTCATTCTCTGCAGCAAATGCTTTTGCCTTTTTAGCTGCATCTATCTCACCACTATCCTTCGCTTCGTGTCTAACTCGCAGGTCAGAAATGCACAATAAAACTGTGAGCCAGAGGTTTGGGCTGCTGTTGGAGTCTTACTGCAGAGCCTGCGGCATGTACCTGAAACACCTGAGCAGGCAGGTAGAGGCCATGGAGAAGCTCATCAACCTCACAGACATCCTCAAACAAGAGAAAAAAGACGAAACACAGAAGGTAAGATGGTGGAAGCATGTTTTTTTTTTCATTTATATATTATTAGTGCAGTGTAGTTAGGCAAGACATACTGTTGTGATCATTTTTGTATATAAAAATGTTCATTATTTTCTTGAATTGTTTGTGTAATCTGGCCTCTTAATATATTTTACATTTTATAACTTCCATCACTCATAATTGTATTTGTGAAGGTCCAGATGCGGTTTCTTGTGGAGCAGATGAAGAGACCAGATTACATGGATGCCCTGCAGAACTTCACTTCTCCTCTCAACCCTGCACATCAGCTGGGGAATCTGAGGTCAGTAACTGAACTGAATAAGCTGTTTTTTTTAAAATATTGTTTTGTTTAATAACTGGAAGCAACTTTTATCTGTGCTCAGGTTAGATGAATGCAGGATCATGTCATCAGCAAAGAGGCCGTTGTGGCTCAACTGGGAGAATCCTGACATCATGTCAGAATTACTTTTTCAAAACAATGAGATCATCTTCAAAAATGGAGATGGTAAGACTTCCACACGCCTTAAACCAGTGGCGCCCAATCCACATCTAAGCAAAATTAGTTATTTATAATTACAGGAATTTGCTGTTTTTTTTTAATTATTTTGTGTAAATAACAGTGTTTATTGTGTGTATTTTAGATTTGCGCCAGGATATGTTGACATTGCAGATAATTAAAATCATGGAGAACATTTGGCAGAATCAGGGCCTGGACCTACGGTACAACCTTTTTATGTGTATTATCTTGTATCCATCTAATTCTTTATGCTCTCATGTTCGTTGCACTGCTCTGGATTCAGAAAGTACGCATGGTGTTTTTGCAGGATGCTGCCCTATGGCTGTTTGTCACTGGGAGACTGCGTAGGTCTTATTGAGGCGGTTCGAAACTCCCACACCATCATGCAGATTCAGTGTAAAGGAGGTTTGAAAGGAGCCCTGCAGTTCAACTCTAATACTCTGCATCAGTGGCTCAAGGACAAAAACAAGGGAGAGATGTGAGTTCCTTCCTCTTAGTAACACAAGGGGGACGAAATTCTAATCTTGGTCGAAACAAGGGCCAATTTTTGTCAATGTATATTGAAAAACTTGTCGTATAAAAAAAGTTATCCTTATACTGTAAAAATATAAATGACCTTTTACAAAAGATGTTTCATGTAGCATATAGAAAATGCATAACCAAACTAGGGATGCAAACAATTAATTGACAAGTTTTTAATTGATATCTTAGAGATACATTTGATCACTAGCAAACAAAGCATGTAAACAAAGAAAACCTTCACTAAAAATCGAATTATTTGACTTTAAAATAAGAAAATAGTACAAAAAGTGATAATTAAAGTTGATTCTCGGTTGCTTTTTTCACACCAAAATCAAAGATTACTGATAGAATTAAAACTCAAGAGAAGAATGCACTAAATACAGTGACAAAACAAGAAACCATAAAACTATTTCACATTTAAAGTATTACTTTTAGGGCCAGATAAAATGGTAACGAGGGCCAGATTTGGCCAGCAGGCCTCGAGTTTGAAACAGAGTTCTCTAAATAATCCAGAAATTGTAGATTTGTGTCAATTATAGGACTGTCGCTGTGAGATTTCATTACTTCTCTGCTGTTTACTTGTTTTATTTGTTAAAACTGATCATTAACGTATTTTAAATTTAGTTTATAAATCCAAAATGAACTGTATGGCTGCTTGCTGTCAGAGTACACTGTAAGAAAATAGACCATATCTACTCAATAAAAAGCAGGCAACAGATTACAAACAGCATCATTAATTAAATTTCACAATGTTAAGTTTTGAATAAATATTATTAAATGAAACCTTAATAGTCATTCACTTAATATAAGTAGATTTAAATAGAAAATAGAACAGATTTAATTAAAACCTAAGCAAAATTATTGAGTTGATTAAAAAATATATATAAACTTTGTATTGTGTAAAAAGTACTAGTAAAAATGTTTTTAATTCTACATAGCAATGTAAAATTTTGTTAAATGATGGCTTCAAAATCAAAAACCCAAAATATATTGGCTGTATTTTACATAATAAATTAAGTAAGATGTATCATTTCTTACAGTATATCTTGTGGGTTAATTTGTGCAGGTATGACATGGCTGTGGATCTGTTTACAAGGTCCTGTGCTGGCTACTGTGTAGCTACATTTATCCTGGGGATAGGAGACAGGCACAACAGCAACATCATGGTCAAAGATGATGGACAGGTAACTTGTACACATAACACAACTCAAGTTATGAACTAACCTGCAAATACATTTCAGCCTAAAGTTTAGTTTGTTTCTCCTGTGGGTAAAATATCCATAAATGACTCCTTGGATAAGTTTTACTTTGAATAGTTGAGCAGAAATCCTTTACTCTGCTCTGCTTTGGTTTCCGTCAGTTGTTTCATATAGATTTTGGGCATTTCCTGGATCACAAGAAGAAGAAGTTCGGCTATAAGAGGGAGCGGGTACCCTTTGTACTGACACAGGACTTCCTCATCGTGATCAGCAAGGGATCCCAGGAGTGCGCCAAGACCAAAGAGTTTGAGAGGTGTGTTTTATTCCTACTTTACTCTGTTATCTCTTTTGATAAAAGTTTCAACTGTTTTTTTTTAAAACTTCTTAATAATTATAAAGTAACTTCAGATTCAAAGTTTACTTTCTGAAACTTCACCTGAAATCTGACAAACCAGAAATGATGAATTTGCAGCTGGAAGGATTATTATCATAGCCTCCCGCAGCTAGATGTTTTGGTAAAACTCTTGCTGTTTTCACTTTTTTTTTTGTGAAGTTGGTTTTGAATTTCATTTCAAGTGGCATTAAAGAGGTCTTTAAAAGTCTTAAATTGAACTTGCTGTAGGAACCCTGTTCAACATGACTCCGATGAAACCGATTTGATGAAATCTTTCTCTCTGTTTGGCATTAATCATCTAAAGCAGTTTTGTTTTAACCACGTTCACCTCGTCCCTCCAGGTTCCAGGAGATGTGTTACAAAGCTTACCTGGCCATTCGCCAACACGCCAACCTCTTCATTAACCTGTTCTCCATGATGCTCGGCTCCGGCATGCCTGAGCTGCAGTCCTTCGACGACATCGCCTACATCCGAAAGACGCTGGCTCTGGAGAAGAGTGAGCAGGTGAGTTGGCTGTTTTTAAGTTTTAACATTATACAGTATATGCTTAAGAAAAACTATTGCATCTGTTATTATCTGAGGTTCATAGTAACTAAGTACATTTACATCATTACAGTACTTAAGTCGTATTTTTGAGGATTTGGAATTTTACAAAATATTTTTTAAACGGCTACTTTTACTTCGTTACATTTTAAAGCTAAAAATGATACTTCTTTACTTTAAAATTTAACACCTAGTTACAAAATTAAATATGTTGGAACTCATCATGAAAGAAGACGTTTCTGCACTCTTAAAAACAATATTGTCGTGTCAACTGGCTCCACTAAGCCTAGTTGAATAAATTGAGCAAAGAATATACATATGTTGCTCGATTTACTCAACCTGGCTTAGAGGAACCAGTTTGGTTCAGTAAATTCAACAGTTTATTTCTTAGAATGTGTGTAAAAGTACTTTTACTTTTACTCTCCCAGTTTTTGTGACTTTTTCATGAGTAGATTTCTCTACTTTAGTGAAATTTATTTTTTTTACCAAAGTCATTTTCTGTTCATGTAATTTTACTTTTACTTACTGGGTAGTTATTTTTTTTCAAGTACTTTATAGACATCTGTTTTTTTGTGTTTTTTTTGATGTGCTGCAGGAGGCCTTGGACTACTTTATGAAACAGATGAACGATGCTCATCATGGAGGTTGGACCACCAAGATGGACTGGATTTTCCACACGATTCGGCAACATGCACTAAACTAATTCCTCAAACAGAATCCACTTGTTCCAACGTGGAGGATTTGTTACTCAAATTTTACTCCTTCCAAAGTAAATGGAAGTTCTCGCCGCCTCATTTTGAAGCACTTTTGTTTTTTTTGTTTTTGAACATGGTCCCTGATTTTCTACATTCTTTTTTTTTTTTTGTCTACCTTCCAGCAAGATCCTGACATTATCCTTACACGATCCACCTCTTGTCTAAATCGGAGCATTTTTCCCTCTTGATCCTGTGGAAAACGGTCAAACCTGAATGATGCTTCTGTCTGCCTAGTTTTTATTTTCACTCGAACAACCAAGTAACAAGCAGTCCCTGACTTTGCTGCTCCTTAAATAAAAAAAACATGGCTTCAAAAGAAGCAATGTCTGCCAAGGTATTGTCGTCGCTACAAAGTAGATTTTATTTGCTCCCCTTCAGTCGTATTAGTGCTGCACTTTTGCTCGATGAGAAGAAGAAGAAGAAGGGAACAAGGAGCTGAGTTCTTTTATGCGACGCACCCGTCACTCTGTGTTGCTTTTATAACGTCTTCCACCGTCTGTGAGAAGATGACCTTCACAGAAGATTTGGCCTCAGCTTTCTCCTCGTGAAGGCTGAAGATGTTTTATTTTGAGCCGTTCTGTCTCCCACAGCCTCACCAAATCAGCACTCCACCTTCGGGAACACTTGGACTCTGGTTGATGATGCCTTTTCTGTCCAAAACAGCACTTAAAAAAAAAAAAAAAAAAGAAAATATTAGAGAAGCAAACAGATTTATTATGACTTTTTACATTTATTTATGTATCTACTTTATTTCTGTCTGAACAAAAACAAAGCCTTAAATTCAGAAACTATTATTTATGTACATATGTTTAGATTTTTTGTGTTTACGTGAATATGTTAGGAGTTTCGGGTTATCTGCAGCTTCTTCTGACAACCATGAGCGAAACTGCTGCCTCCCTGTGTTCTGATAAGAGTTTAACTTGTGCTGCTGATGCCTTTATTTTTGCTTGTCACTTTATAGGAAATCATTTTAATTTAGCCTTTGTAGTAGCCAAGCTTGTTTTATTGAGGCTTCTTTAAGCCCTTGCTCGGAATCAGTTATTTGGCGAAGCAAACGTGAACGACTGAAACTGTCAGTTTTGCACTTTCTGTGCAGTGGGACCTATAATAAACCTCTGGCTGTTCCTTTTAAAGGTAGGCTGAGGCTATATCTTCTAAACAAAATGCCTCAACATTACAGCTCTGCATACTATTAGGATCCACAATCAATGACTTAAGCAAATTAAAGCTAAAGTCAAAATGTAGTTTTCTGAGATGAACAGATGCAAACACACCTCTAATTAGACTCTATTCATGAAAAAAGAAAATGAGCATTTACTAATAAACTTTTAAGAAACCCTTTCAGTCAGGGGCAGAGCCAGAGGGGTGGCTGACACCTCATTTGGATCATTCTTAGCTACAATCACATAAAAATTGCAGCTCAATATTGTTGTAAAACAGCTAAATTAGAGCTATTTTTGAAATTAGCATTAGTCATTATCTTAGTTGGAACTAACAATCAGCACATTTGGATCATTTTTAGTTACAATCACACACAAATTGCAGCTCAAAATTTCCAAAAACAGCTATTAGCCATTTTTTTAATTAGCATTAGCCGTTATCTTAGTTGGAACTAAGAATCGGCATGTTTTTGGATCATTGTTAGCTACAGTCACATGCAAAATTTCAGCTCAATATTTCTTAAAACGGCTAAATTAGAGCCATTTGAAGCTAGCTGTGGAGGCCATCTTGAAGTTTGAAATCCAGAGTAGTTTTTTTTATTTGTATGTGCCCCCCCTAAAAACCACCTTGCCCCCCCTGTGCCGCCCCATACAAAAATGTCTAGCTCCGCCCCTGCTCACAGTGTTTCAATCAACCAAGTATCCAACATTGTGCATTTTTTTTTTTTATTTATTTATTTCCCACAACAAAATTGTCTGATCATTTTCATTGTGCAACACTTTAAAGTTTGTTAAACTGCAGTTCCCTTAAATTTTTCCAATCTACTGAGAAACAGAACCACAGAATCTCGCTTTGCTAAATGGGATCATTTTCCACATGAAACTCCATAATCTGTTGGAAACTGAGGAGGCAGGAAGAGAAAAGGGAATAAAATCTGATACTTTGAGTGTTTGGAAATAAAACAAAATAAGTAAGAACAATCACTTTGTTTATGACCTGAATCAACTAAGTTATTTTAATGTGTTCAAAGTGGTGAAAAAGGGAATTTTGATGTTAATTTTTATATGTATTAACTGAACAACCAATATGAGGTGAAGTTCATTAAATACCAGCCTGTTTCTGGTGTTAAGTGTGATCCTGAACTAAGAACCAGATCTGAGGAGATAAAGTAGCATTTCTCTTGCCTTAGAGTAGCTCCATGAGAACATTATTAAAACAAAATGATCATTTTTTTGTAACCCTATAATGTGAAAGTAAATCTGTCAGTTAACAAGTCTGCCCTTCTTCTGTCCATCTGATTGTACTGAGAGGCCAAAGTTGTGGTCTGTTATGTGTGTGATGTCATTTTAGCACAGTTTCATTGACCTGAATGTATTTAATTGTTTATATGAACCATCCTCTTGTTTTTGAACGGTTTGTGTTCTTTGCCAATTTAGACAGTGCCACAGGAAACTTTGCAGGTTTTGATCTGCAAACTGCAGTATTTAGTAAAATACAGTATGTTGGATATATGCATACTTTGAAAAAAAAAATCTAAATGCCTTTTTTGTCTAGAAAAAGAGTTTGTCTCATATGCATGTTTCTTAAGCAGCGTAATTAATGATGTTAACATTTGACGCAGTGTTCAAAGGTTTTTATTTACAATTACAGATTGACTTCCTCATGTGTTGCTGTATTCCCATACATCCTCCAGATGATCATGTGTGTGTGTGTGTGTGCGCGCGTTACGGTTCTGTGCAGGCTGCAGAGCTTCATTGGCCGGTCCAGATGAAAAGCCACGTTGTGTGTAACTCTGTGTGTGTGTGATGGCTGTAACAGTGTCTTTAAATGTTTTGTACATTTCCCTCCCTCCTGGCAAGTTTGTGCCTGACAATTACAAAAAGGACAAAAAAAATTGTAAGACGAGAAATTAGTGACTTTTTTCATACATATGTTTTACTTGAAACTTCATGAATTGGGAAAACATTGTTTTTTTTTCTTTATTTAGAAATGGAGATGTTTGAGAGGCTTTTTGTTTAGTAGTAATTGTCTGTGTGTTTGTGTGAATATTGTACTGTATGTAAGCACTGATGGCTGAAGCATTGTGCACAAGTTTGATGCTGGTAGTGAATGTTTCTGATGCTGCAGTCCTAGAGTCCAGAGGGACGCGTCGGCTCCATCTTGAGGATTAAAGTTGTGCTTGAGCCAAAATATTTTAGCATCAGGTGACATGATTGTGACAAAAATGTCTCTCATATCCAATACAAACAATTACGTCTTTAAAATGCCAACATTTTTTTTGTTGTTTTTCATTTTCTTGCTAAAATTCAACATATTTATTTTAATTCTCACAAGATTTAACAGCTACACTTGCTCTTTTTTTACACTTCCCAGGATAAATGTGTGAATAAAGTCTGCAGGAGAGAATTATATCAGTAAATTGAGTAAAATGTTTGATTTAATGTGTTAAACTTTGTGTTAAAATACCCCCCCTGAGCTGTGATTTGACACATTTCAAACAAAACACTCCAGTATTAATGCAGGAAACATTACCTTTAATCTTCTACCTGCACAAATATAAGCCTCAATATTTCTTTCTTACTGTTTTGAGCTGTTATGTCTTTTAAATGAAGTGCTTCTGAGCCGTAAAATATGGGAACAGAATAAATATCAAGCGATTTGAACACATAGTTTCAATAATTAAAAAAAAAAAAGCCTTGGGGTATTGAGGAAATATCAGAAAGGAATTTAAGGAGAAATTTTATTTTTAGATTTTCTTGTTTGGCTCAAATTTCCTGAAATTTATTAAATCTGCCTATTTTTTATTTTTAAACATCCAGTTTTGTAAACTGCACTGCTTTACTGATGTGTACAGTGCTGCCAGGAGTTTAATGTAAACTATACCACTGAATGTTTGGCCAATTTATTATTATTTTTTAAACTTGCATGAGATTTTGAGTTATATATTTTTTTCTTTTGGCATCCATTCAAATGTTTTCTAAATCAATGCCTTAAGTTTGCTCCCTTTAGTTTCCTGTATGTATACTTGCAGTATCTTTTTTTTTAATGTTTATTGTATTTTTCCTCTCTGGTCTCAGAGTCGGGGTGTGTTTACTCTGACTGACTGGTCATCTGAGTGTTCTGTGAAGATGTACAAATAAAATTTGTTAAACATTCACTTCACTGTTTGCTCTTGCTCTTATAGGGCGCAAAGTGTAAAATGAAATTGTACAAACTTTCACTAACATTTTTCATTATTTAGCTCACTGTTTTGTTTGTTTTTAGCAATTTTTTTTACTAAATGTTAAATTTAAATGTTAAAAAAATATATTTAAATATTAAATTCTAAATGAAAAAGTTAAACCTTAAATGCTAAAGTTCACATTTAGATATTTTGGAATGGAACACTTTGCTGTTGTTGCTCGGCTCATGTTATGATGTCATCATCCTGAGACAATAGCAACAGCGAGCACTCCAGTGAAGCTAATAGTCCATGGGCTACTGTGGCTCACCAATCCTGAGAAACTAAGAGAAATTGCACTAGAGAAACTGCATTTCCTTCGAAAATGCAAGTGTGAATGCCTGTAGCTGAAAGCTGCTGAAATTGAGCTGAAAATGTTTAATAGCAAAAAGTGAAACTTGAAAAGCTGAAAGAAGCAAAAAAAAAAAAAAAGCAGAGAATCAGTCAAATGAAGCAAAAATATAGCTGAATTAGCATAAAAAAGCTAAAATAGCTGAACATAGCAGAAAGCACCTGTAAGACGCATAAAAATGTCAAATTAGCAGAAAGAAGCACAAAAAATAAAAATAGCAGAAGAATTTTAGCTGAAATATCTGAAAAAATTTGCAAGAAATTTGCTAAACACTGCAAATCTTGAGGTGAAGTTCATAAAGAACAAATCCTGAGACACTTTCTCAGGATTCTTTTTTTTTTCTCTCCTCATGTCCCTTCATGGCC
Organism: Anablepsoides rubrolineatus; assembly: GCA_031762495.1. Classification (NCBI taxonomy): domain Eukaryota; kingdom Metazoa; phylum Chordata; class Actinopteri; order Cyprinodontiformes; family Rivulidae; genus Anablepsoides; species Anablepsoides rubrolineatus. The sequence continues at coordinate 4,485,347 of JARVGW010000427.1, read as the reverse complement.
TCCATAGAACCCCATACATCCCCCCCACCACCTGCTCTTCCCCCAGTTTAACACAAAAACTTTAGTTTTAAATTTTGAATTATAGAAAGTTTTCCCCAATGTCTGAAACTTTTTGATTTAAAAAATGTCACAGCTACATCACTCCTTTGGATGTTATGTTTGAAACATGTTTTATCTTATTTTGTTTCAGCTTTTGATGAATTTGACTGGATTTTTCAAAAATGTTGGAGAAGCTCGGGAAACTTTTGAGGACAGGATGAAATCTGCGTCTTCAGCACTGATTTGAGGTAAAATAAAAATAAAAAACACATAACTAAACATGATTTTATTTCCAATATGAGATTTTTGTTGCCTTTTCTCCCTCCTTGAGAAAACCACATTTAATTTTAGGTACTCTAAGAAAACTAAAAACTTTTTTAACACCAAGCAATTAAGAGAAAAGCTTGAATTGAGTTATATCTCGTTTTTTCAGTCTTTTTTTCATCGTCTTTCCCTGTTGTTGGAGCTGTGGAGCCAAAAACACTTAATAACCTTCTAGTTTACTTAATGGATTTTGCATGTAAACAAAATTTCATCTGGATAACCCGTTCTTGAAAAATATCCGTATTATTAAACAGGGCAAGTGTGCGAGACAAACACCTAAACATCTGCAGGCCTATTAGGAGAACAACAGATCACATCTGAACAGAATTAGGTGGACAGCAGGTCTGTATCGCTGAAGGCTCCCTCTGCTGGCGGCGCTGGTTTGGGAACTCGCTTGAAAGGTTTCCAGGGTTTGGAGGGGCAGTGGAAAGGGTGGTCGTTCACACTGGGGGAGGCGGAGGCCGTGGTGTCCTCCTCGGACGAGTCGACTTTAGCGGGGGCTTTGGTGGCGGGCTGCGTCTCCGGAGGGGACTGTGAAGGTGGAGGGCTGGGAGCAAGGGGGTGCGGAGCCTCCCTGAGTGGTGTCCAGCCAGGAGGACGGCGCCTGGCTATCTAAAGATAAAAGATTAAAAATGTAAATAAATGAGAGCACACAGTAGATTATTGATCTGACCTCTCTGTTCAGACCTTCAGTCACTTGAAAGTTCCCTTGAAAGGGGACATATCCTGCAAAATCCACTTTTTTTTTAGCTGTTAAATACATTGTATTGTACTTGGAGTCTCTAGGAGTGCAGACAAGTTTTGGGTTGCTTTGGACGTGTTAGTGTTCCTTACCCTTTACCTGTTAAGATCTAACACTGGTTAATAATGACATGAATGTTTGAGAGAGACATACAAAACCATCCCGACACAGCTGTGGACTGAGTAGCTTTTGTTTTAATCTGCCTCCAACAGGCATTAGCTAAACAGTGCCCAAAAACCCGGAAACACATGAAGTAACAAAACTCTTCACATCTTGACCCCGCCTCAAGCAGGCTATGGCATTGTTCCTCACGCTAATGTTTAATCGTGGTTCTTTATATGTGATGTTTTAAATCAGACATGTATCTAACTTAAAGCCTCCTGAGTCTGTGAAATCCTGATCAAGAGTCTCACAACCCAGTCTGCACATAAAATCATCAATTCAATCAGAAATAACCACATTATAAGAATATATTACTGTTCACCTAATAAAAGACTATAATGTCTTTAAAAGTCAGTAGTAAACAACCCCAATAAATTTCTTCAGACGCGCCGCGTGCACATAAAACGCTCTACCACACCTACCGCTACCTTGCTACCGCACTAAACGGACTAAACGCACCGCGCTGTTCCTAGATGCGCGTCCACCATAGACTTTACATGTAAACTGGCTGCTTCGGCTGCTCAAAACGTCGGCTTAAGACGGAATTCAGATCAAAGCATTGTAATTCCACTTTATAAAGACTCCAACTGAATGATTTCAATATGAAAAGGAAGGATTTAAAAGCAGGACATGTGGAAACATGTTTCCCTGAGCATTCTGTGGCGTCCACAAGGAATACCAGGGGAGACAAACTAAAAGAAATATAATTTAAAGATGAAATTTAATAAACTTTTCTGATTTCCTCTTTTGAACATTAGAAATGTGCAACATGTAACAGTTCTCTGACAGCACTTTGGCAGAGTTTAGGACACAGCAGAGCAGGGATCTCTACGTTTCCACCTCATGTGAACTCTAAAACAAGCAAAGATTATGTCTGCTTTATAAGACCTCACTCACTATAGGAGGCAGTGCACTTGGCTCACACTGTAAATGAACCTCGGGCTGCTCCAACCTCCACGGTGCCATGTCCACAGTGGCGTTACACGTAACATACTCCTGCAACGCACAACGAAAACAAAATATCTCAATCCTAACCACTTTAAGTTGAACAAAACTGGATTTCATCTGCGTTGAATCTGCATTTACCACATTCTGCTCATCAGCAACACACAGGTCGTTGAGGTCTTTGTGTTCTGCCTTGGAGCAGGTGGTCTTCTTCACGTGGATTCTTAGCTTGAACCTGAAACCTGCAATCACCTGCGGAGACGAGTCACGAAGCGGTCATCATTAACCCAATGTAACGATTACCCATCGTTCCCAGCGAGTCTACCTGTCGGGTTGCGTGGCCGACACTGTGCAGGGCGAACAGGTGGGTGGAGTTGGAGATGGCGTTGAACTTGGAGATGGAGGCGGAGAGAGGAACTTTCAGGTCCTCCGAGTCCTCGCTGATCGGCAGGGGGCAGCCCATGCACGTCGGAGCCTTCTCTGCGATAATGTACTTGCCTGAAAAGAAGAAAGATTTTAAATGGAGAGCAAATTTAGAAAGCTGCGGGACTTTGTGCACACAGAACCAAGTCATAAATATAAATAACGCACACATTTGATCACAAATAAAATAACAAAAATTTTATCCGACAATCGAATAACTGTTACCTTCATTTGTTAAAAATGCTGTATATATTTAAAATAAATCTGATTTTGTGTTATAGTTGATCTAAAAACCTTAAAATTGGCCTCTGTCTCTTTACGAGCCTCCTACCATTCCAGACACTCCCACTTCAGCACATCTTTATAACACTGCTTTAGAGGAGGGGTGCTCTGTAAGGTGGAAGCTCAGCTGCAGATCGAGATCCAGGGAGGAGCTTTGTATAAATGGGCGGGGCTTTGTACCAGGAAGTGTTTACACAGCTCCGCATGGCGACCACAGGAGATTCAAGGATTTCTCAAACATGAATGGAAGAGTCAAAGCAACATTCTGGGTTTGTTTTTGATGAGAGAAATAATATTAGAATGATATAAAACTCCAAACAGATTTTGCTCAACACCCCCCCTTTAATTTTAGACGTTTAAACGTCTGTATCTATAGTTCCTTAAACCCAGATCAAATTGAAGCAGGTGAATAATACTTTATCTGCAAAATAATTGTAAACGTTGAGCCTGAAATGTTGCCTAACATACAGGATGTGTTTACTGTACGCCTCCACTGCAGCTGATAAGACAAAAAAGGATTAAAGTCTATGTGCCTCTGCCATCTGTGCTGGGATGGGTTAATATTCTGCTTTTCTTATTTGCTGATAGTATCAATATATTACACAATGCAGGGAAAGTTTTCCTCCCTGGACTGTTTTTAATAATAAAAAATAATAATGTGATAAGATAAATCTCATTACACAGTTCAGTTCAGAGCAACACAAGCTGTGAATTATAATTAAAAATGTTAGATTAGTTTACATCTAATAAAAACACTATTTTTGTTGTTTTTATTTGGAAATGATGAGATTATTAAAGCTTGAGTTTGTTGAAATAATTTTTTCTTCACTCTGCACACTTAAGTTTTTTTTTATTTAGTTTTTATAGATACCTATTTTTTGTTGTTTCATATTCTACTTTATTGCTTATATATTTATAGATTTTTGTTTATAGATATATTATTTTTCTATTAATTTTACTGAAAGATATGATAAGTTCTCTGCAAAACCAACCCAGATGGTTTTCCTGTATCTATCTTTACTTTTACACAGATTTTAAAGGAATATATATGTTTTTTATTATAATATTTTGCACACAAAGCAACGCATGATTGTTTTATTTCACCCTGCGATCATTTTCATGTTGTTTGGTTGTGATAAAATGTTAAACTCACCGAAAAAACAGTGCACCTCTTTAGTGTCAATTTCTGTCTCCGTCACGTGGACCGTGGCGTTGCATGAAATCGGTGCCTGGAGGGGAGAAAAAAAGGGGACGGAGTGTTTTTTTTTTTAATGCAGTATTGTTTTTACTGTTTGTCACAGAGGAATGTGCGTGAAGAGTTTTTTTATTTTCGTTGTTACCCTGTGTCCCGGCTGCAGGTAGTCACAGTCTGACCAGGGTTTGCTGCTCCCCGCTGAACAATCACTCTTTCTGCTGGTGAACTCCAGAGCGTACACCGAGTCGGAGCCGTTCTCTGACTGCAAACACACACGCCGTTTTCATAAATTCAAGGTCAAAAGGTCAAAATTTTGTTTTCCAAGAATTTCCTGGTTGTTATTTCAAACATTACAGATGTTTATCCTGCAGCTAAATGATCAGTAAGGTTGAATGATTAGCTCCTCCTGTAGATTCTGCTGCATTGTTGCAGATGTTTATGCAGAAAGCTGTGTTGTTGTTGTTGTTGTTGTTTACTGCACCTTTTTGGCTGACAGTATCTGAAACAGAGCCAGTTTGTGACCCGTGGTTAACTCTTTGTTCAGGGTCTTCAGGGCGTTGCTGACGGCCTTCTCCACTGACGGGTCATCACAGAAGATTAGGACGCCGTGCTGGACCTCTGCAGCATCCTGGAAAACAAACAAACAAACAAACAAACAAACAAACAAAAACAACCATAAAAAAGGTAACCCAAAATGTCCTGTAATTGTTTTTTGAAAGGATAAGCAGAACATATACCATCTTTTCAAGTTGCTTTACATTCAGATAACAGTGATTTCCATGATACACAGCAAAAACAGGAGTGTTAAACTTTCAGTGTTAAACTTTTGGGTGTTGATTTAACACCCTCTAGTGTTATTTTAACACTTTCTGAGTAAACTGACACCAGTGCTGGTGTTAATTCAGTGTTGTATCAACACTGGACAGTGTTAAATAAGCCCCACCCAGTGTTATATAACACCATGCAGTGTTGAAAGAAGTATTCTGAAAAGCCCCGCCCTCTTCCACCTCAGTATTTTATTATGCTGGGTAATCTTGTAAAAATGTTTATGACTATTCAGTTTGATCAAGTTGTTTAAGTTTGTGTTTTTGGCCATAAATCAACACCATGAGTGAGAGCTCTGTCCTGGTGTCTGAGGGTGACTCCAATATACTTTTCTACTAACTACTGAGTTAATGCAACAAAGGGTTTGATTTTAACTCTCAAATTTATGGTGTATCAACACCTTGTGGTGTTAAATTAACACTGGCTTTTTTGCTATGTATAAATAACTCAATAGGCAGGTTTATTCAGCTGTAGTTAAAAGTAGATTTAAATATTTCAAATTTATTGCCACTATTTCAGACAAACAGGTGCATAAATAACTAAATTAATAACTTATTCATTGTCTTCTGCCACCCTAATCAGTGAGTGTGTGTTTTTTCTCTTCCTACCTGCCCGAACGCAGAGCTGCAGAGGCTCAGCAGGCCCAGAAAGCACAGCCCTACTCCGCTCCTCATCATCTGATCCTGTGAAACGCTCGACTCTGTTCTTCTAGAAATCACAGTTAAAAGAGGGGAAAAAACGCGGCGATCAGGAACACTTCGTTTAACTCTGAGGGTGAAACAGCCTCGTTTTGTGCACAAATACTCCTTCCCAACACGTTATCTTTGTTTAACAGAGCGTCTGCTTACAGGTTGTGAAGCTGCTGATGATCCCGCTTTGATGGGAGAGAAATAATCCTGCTGTGGAGCTCTGAGTGAAGTTCTCCTGAAAGTGGGAATCCTGTGAAAGATGATGATGCACAGAGAGGGGCGCGCACACACACACACACACACACACACACACACCATGCTCAGTCAGTAAAAGAAGAGTAAATATTTGCTCTTTTGTTTGCCCTCCTACGTGACGAGTCAATACCTCAGTATCAGGCGAAAGGAACGTGAAAAAAGATGCAAAAACTTTCTTCTTTTTGCTCACAGACAGTGGGTTCACAACACCAAACAAGAACAAAATACAAAAACAGGCTTCGTTCACGTGAAGCGAAATGATAGAAGTTCTTTTTTTGTGTGTTTATTCGACACATTTTGATTAATCAGTGTTTTTAGTGTGTTTTAGGCAAGACTTTGTCCCCGTCGACCTTTAGCCTCAGGCACTCTGATTTCCTCACAGATCGTCCAGCTGCAGCTTTACTCCCCGCAGATTAAACAATATTTTCCATCTACCTCTGCTTTTTTATCTACTTTTTCTACAAACATGTTTTTTGTAACATTCATGAAACAATAGGAGTTAACAGTAACTAGAGAATTTGCATTCCTTATGAAAATGCAGTGTGAATGCCCAATGCTGAAAGATTTTTGCTGGAAAAAGCTGAAAAAGTTTAAAAGCAAAAGTGTTTAATTCCAACTGCTGTAGTTTGCTGAAAGTAGGACAAAAAAAGTGAAAAATCAGCAGAAAAAATAGCTCAAAAAGCTGCAATTCGTTGTAAAATGACTAAAGCAGCTGAAAAAAGTAGAAAAACAGCTAAAAATAACTTTAAAAAGCTCAAATTAACACAGAATCAGAAAGAGCACTTGTGTTGAATTAAACAGTAAAAAGTTGAAATTATCACAAAAAGTGAATTTAGCTCAAAAAAGCTCAAACAGTTGCTATAATAAGCAGAAAACACCTGAAAGAAAAGCTTAACTCAGTTAAAATATATATATATATATTTAAAATAACTGAAGAGTAGCTAAAAAAATCAGAAAAAGTAGAAAAAAGGTGGCTTAAAAAGCTGAAAATATCACCAAAAGTGAATTTAGCTGAAAAAAGCTTAAATTTACTGAAAAATTGCTAAAATAAGCAGAAAAAAAGCTTAAAGTGGTTGAAACAAATAAGTTTAAATTATAAGTGTAGCTAAAAAGCAGAAAAAATAAAAAGTAGCTTAAAAAGCTGAAATTAGTACAAAAAAGTTGAATGAGCACATTTGCTGAATTATAGGCATAACAAGCTGAAATTATCACAAAAAGTAAATTTAGCTGAAAAAGCTCAAAATTAGCTGAAAATAGCTAAACAGTTGCTATAATTAGCAGAAAACACCAGAAAGAAAAGCTTAACTCAGTTAAAAAAACTAAAAAATATTCAAAATAACCAAAGAATTGCTAAAAAAAATCAGAAAAAGAAGAAAAAAGGTGGTTTAAAAAGCTGAAAATATCACAAAAAGGGAATTTAGCTGAAAACAGCTCAAATAATCAAAAAACACCTGAAACAAGCATGAAAAGCTTAAATTAATTTAAAAAATCACAAAATAGTTTAAATTTACAGAAGAGCAGCTAAAAAGAGCAGAAAATAGCTGAAAAAGCACAAACAAGTTAATAAAAAAAGCAGAACCAGAGGAAAAGGTCAAAAGTACAGAAATATAAAACACCACTCCATTTGTTTTTTTCGAGGAAAAAAAAGTGCTTAAAAAGCTCAATATCCCAAAAAGTATAAATTGCTGAAGTACCATAGCTGTAATTTCCTGCAGGAGCTGAATGTTTTCATGTAGAAAATGTTCAAACAGCACAAAACTGTGGGATAAGTCTTGTGCCAGCAGGAACTGAATTTGAATGTGCAGAATTTGAAACTGAATGCATTGGTTTGAAAATTTATTTTAATAAATTGAAACAGAATTTAATGCTTTGAACTTGAATTAATTTGCTTTGAAACTGTATTTTGCTTTATTAAAAATTCAGTTTAACTACTTTCACTTTCAGTTCCAAAATTAAACTTTTTGTGTCACATCCTGGTCCTTGAGAAAGCCAGCCAGAGTAATCAAACACAGATCCACAGATTTATGTTTCTTTTAAGTGAAGTTTCCCTTCTGTAATGTAACAGAGTTGATGCAATCGACCATAAAAGTCACAAAAACTGACAGTTATTTTATTGCAGTGATTAATTTTACTTATAGAAAATGTTACATTTACATCACATCATGGATCAGTCAGCAGCAGCATCTGATCAATATGTGATCCATGACCAGATGTAAATGTAACACTTTCTACATAGAGGTAAAATTAATCACTGCAATAAAATAACTTTCTGTTTATGTCACTTTTACAGTGAATTGCATCAACTCTGTTACTTTACAGAAGGGAAACTTCACCAAAGTGAATCTGTAGATCTTTGTTTTGATTACTCTGGCTGGCTTTCTCAAGGACCAGGATGTGTGACACAAAAATCTGAATTTTGAAACTGAAAGTGTAAATAGTCAAACTGAATTTTTAATAAACCAAAATACAGTTTCTAAGCAAATTAATTCAAATTCAAAACTTTAAATTCAGTTTGAATTTATTAAAATTCATCTTCAAACCAATGCATTCAGTTTCAAATTATGCACATTCAAATACAATTCCTGCTGGCACAAGGTTTATCTCATACAAAAGCAGTTGCTGAGGAAACCTGGATCATCTCAGTTGTCTGAGTCAATCAGACAATCAATGAACATTCTGCCCTCTTGTGGTTACTTCCCTCTTAAACTTTGGACTTTTTAAGAGTCACAAGAGTCACAGGACAGAAACAGACACGTTTAAGATGCAGGTCTAATACAAATGCTCTGTTAAAGGTTATTTTCTGGCAGCTCGATGTCAGAGGAAAAGGTTAGAAGGTTGGTGTTGAAGCAGGTGACTCTCTGTGGTCACAGCTGAAATATGAGCTAAAGCTCAACATCAACACAGTTCATTTCTGCTCATTAAATGATTTACAGAGAATTAAAAAGCTGAGTGTTTTAGCTGTTCAGGGGGTGTCTTCATGACGTGTCGCCTCCTCTGCCTGTAAGCGCTCAGCTGTTCTCACATTTCTGAGTCAAACCTCAGCGGCTGCACTTCCTTTCTGATGCTCTCTGTTCTGTGCAGACATGAAGGGTCACACGAGCGGATGGGCCGTTTTCTTCTTCACTGCTTTCATTCCCGGTAAGACGGAGGATGTTCACGTTTTATTTGAACTTCAGGGGGTCGATTTGAAGTCAGTTATCAGGCCTTTCTCTGTGTTTTCTCTCATCCTGTTCAGAAGACAGAACTTCAAATCTTTAACGTTTTTCCTCATTTGTTTTAATTACACCACAAATATTTGTAAGAAAATCTAATTTTCACAAGAATAGAATGTATCTTTATTTAAAGTATTCCCTCACAGCTCAGTTTTGTGCTTTCACATCTCTGCACACCTCAGTGATGCTCTGGTTTCCTCTCCAACACGCCGCTCAGTGTCTCAGAGGGCTTCAGTGGTCTCAGTTTTGTTCTTCCTCACTCTGTGGTTTAAACAGTGGCTGAGATCATGAAGTCAGCTCTTTTATGTTCTGCCTCCACAACTTAATGCACAATGTTTTTATACTTTCTGTTGTCAGTATGTGGGGGGGCTTTCTGCAGCTGTGACATTTATCCTGCAGCAGCCCCCCAACAAGTGTGAACTCGCTGCACAAAAACTGCAGAGTCACAACTTAGCACTGTTTAATAATGAGCATCACAAGTTTAAATCTATAGATTTTTTGGGTTCATCTCTATGGTTTTGATGCAATTATGTGTAAATATTTGCAGAGTGTGTTAAAATCTGACAAAACTCCACCAAGTACTTTTTAAAATCTGAACTTTTTTTATTTGTCACATTCAAAACATACAAAATGATACTTTTCCTCCTTTACTTTAAAATTTAACCCCTCATTACGCAATATAAAATTTAAATATGACCACAATGGAATGAATTGAATTGTTGAATTTATTGAATTTATTTATTCCAGCAGGTTCTACTATATGGAGGACCAAAACTGACACGAATAAAAACACAAAAGGACCAATAAATATATAAATACACTTAAAATGCACCGATTATATTAAAAAAGGAGAATTTTACTTCATGTTTTATAATTTCTTTGACCTTTATGCAGGTGTCTGGGCCCCTCAAAGACAGATCCCAGCGTTCTGTAAACAACAGGGCCGTAATTGACCAAACAAAATGTAATATAGTATAAAACGCGTGAGGTTCTGAGGTATATTGTCCACTGCTGCTCTCTGTAGTCTGAATGTGTCAGAATAATAATCTTGTTTTCAGATTATTTGTCTTGTTAGCCTGAAAATTTGACTCAAATTAAGTCAAAAATTTCTCCCAACGGAGTAAGAAATTTTACTTGGTAAGATTCTTGAAATAAGAAAAAATTGAGTCAAAATCAAGTATTTCAAGAATCTTAGCAACGCTCTGATCACGATCATTCCCCTTTGACATCACTTTCTGTTTCTTCACATGCAAATATCTCAACAACTCTTCATCTCAACAGCATGAAATTTTTTGTCGCAATATTTTATCAATGTTGTCTTTTCAAAAATGCTGTTTGCAATTTAATGTTGATTACAATAAATTGATGTCACGGGTACTTTAAAACCCATTTGATCGCTCGGTTTAACTGAAACATTATTAATTTCAGTTTGGAGTTCAACTTTTCTTTATTCTGTACTTTTTTTTTTATCTTGTTACTGAAATGTAGTATATAAATAAACTTTCCTTGCCTAAAATAAAAAAGAGAGTCTGTGAGACTGACTGATCTCAGAGGTTTATAGTAACTAAGCACATTTACTTTGTTACAGTACTTAAGTAAATTTTTTGAGAATTTGTATTTTACCAAGTATTTTTTTTAATCGTAACTTTAACTTTTACTTAGTTACTTTTAAAACCTAGAAATGATACTTTTACTTCTTTAGTTTAAAGTTTAACACTTAGTTACTTGTTATAAATTAAATCTGTCTGAACTCATGAAAAGAGTTGTTTATGTTCTCTAAAAAATAAGTGTTGAATTTACTCAACTAAATCAACTATTTCCATTAAACCAGTAGAGTAAATTTGAGACGATACACATGTTTTATTTTAAAGAAATTGACCAATTTAATCAACTTGGTTTTGTGGAGCCAGTTTGGTTCTGTAAATTTAAC